>JAQIWQ010000177.1:0-22746 GCA_034695825.1 Folsomia inoculata | reverse complement strand
TAAACTAGTTTAAAAACTCGGTCTGACATGGATAACTAGTTGATAAGCACGCACTCGACTCGATAAGGACATATACTAATCGACAAATACAATCACACTGTAAACTGTTTGTCAATTTCTGAGGAAACTTTAGAAAAAGAGTACCAGCGATTTGATTAATTCGAATTTCATTTAAAAACTCGCGTGAACCACACTAGAACAGGATAGATGTTTGCAGGTCAGAAGTTGATACAACAATGAATATATACATCATACTATTTATATAGTGCGACAGAGATCGTTATAGTTAAGCCACGCCCATGGGTAAACATCGTGGAATGCAATAAAAATGAGCGAATCACATGAAAGAGTAAACAAAATTGTTAGCTCTCTCATTGCTTACAATAGACAGCTACTGAACTCGCCCTGTCCGTCTGTCAGTCCATCTGTCACGGTTGCATCGTTTAAACAGTACAAGGTTTATTAATTCCACGGCACCTGAATCAATTTGTAGGTGCATAATTATAAAATGTATGCTGTTCAAATGGTAACTTTGAATAAGTGAAGAACAAATCGTTACTTTACTGACCTCAATAAAAATTACTGTTTGATAATTTAGCAGAATTGTAAACGATTGACACTTTTGACACACATTTGTAGTGGCAAAAACTGCGCATTTATGAAAATATGTTATGTTGATGGGGAAATTGCTTCAATTACTATCATCGTTCTCGATGCTCGCTACTCATGTCAGATTCCAACTATTTCAACATTCAGCTCTCCAAGCAATGTTCATCCCCAACATGCATTCCTGAATTTGTACCTGTGCCGGCTCAGCCTGAATGCTGCAAAATATATCCCCACAACTTTGAGGGAACAATTACGTTAACGACAAAATTATCGAAAAATTACTGTTAAAATTAGTTAAAGCGCTTAATCCCCGTTTGACTGAAATCGAAAAATTCCTCAATATGTTAGATGACAGAGCGAGCAAAGTTACGTGGCTCATGACTAGATGGTTTGATTTTAAAGTAGGTTAAGTTTGTGTAAATATTACATGATTTGGTTACGAATAGGAATGTCCCCGGCTACATCTGTATTTTTTATCTAGATTATAATGAAGTATTTTTATTACTTAA
Organism: Folsomia inoculata; assembly: GCA_034695825.1. Lineage (NCBI taxonomy): Eukaryota > Metazoa > Arthropoda > Collembola > Entomobryomorpha > Isotomidae > Folsomia > Folsomia inoculata. Next base: position 21,628 of record JAQIWQ010000177.1, on the reverse strand, counting down.
AATGTGACCTAGTATTGATATCAATGTGTTTACATATTATATACTGAAGTCACTCTGGTTGGGGTTTTTGACAATATGACGTCAGTGTGCTGGGAAGGTTCGCTTTGGGGAAAATCAGTGTCTACATGTAGGCAACAGCTGATTCCCATCTATACGGGCTGAACTCGGTACAGCGTATACTGATAGTATGAGGTTTTTCCCCAACCCTGGGATTTGTACACATACATAGTATGTTGTACACTGTACCAGTCTGAATAGAGTCTCCTACTTCGTCCTGTCCAATTAAAATCATTCCTTCCATACCTATCCTGTCAAAAAGTCCGCTAAGTCTACAAGACATGGAGCAGACTCTAAAACCCTCCTTTATCCTTTTTTTACTGAAGTCACTCGAATAAAGATTGAATTGAATCTAAATTGGAATAAGAACGTACGGGTTGGTTTTTTTCGTGTATTGCTAAAGCCCCATATCCAGTCACAGGCATCTCCATTTCATATACGAATATGCTATCAGCAATGGTGATAATTGAGAGAGAGAGAGAGGGAGAGAGGAAGAAGTAGATGCATGAACGAAAATGTAAATAATATAACATTCAACACATTATAATCTATTCAAAACTAATGATTAACGGTGAAACATGATTCTAATTTGAATAAGTAGATTGTGGACAAGCAGATGTGGTAAAACATATATGTTTCGAATAGACACTTATTTTAAATATGTAATAATGAAAAAAACAAATATTGAATATGTTATATAAATGGTTTATAATACATAATAAACTTTCAGCATGAATGCATGTATCAACCTCGTCATTGTAAACTGTGATATACGGGTGCGATTTCATTAATGAACTGAGACAAGATCAGAATTACAGTAATACGACAAATTGTTAAAGTTGATTCTTATTTACATACAACTAAAAATTTTCATTAAATGATAATTTTTGACATGACATTTGATGCTACTCAGATCCCAACAACAAAGTGTATCTGATCCAAAGTCCACCTTTGCTGAATAATTCATCGTTTTGTGGCCAAGTCCCTCATCCCATTCCAATACATGACAAATCCCTATCATCCATCCCTCCTACTCTACAATTTTGTCTGTGGTTTTACTCTAAACTGTTAATGAATATAATACACACCTACCCATAATTAATACAGCCTACTATTATTTGCCGTCGTTATTATTACAATTATATTTAGTTTTAAGTCTCTAGTTTTAAGTTTTTCTACATTTTGTTAATTTGCTGAGTTTCAACATTTACTATTTTGGGTAACCCTGATTTGAGGGTTTTCTATGTTCATTCATCCCAGTCGCAGATGAGTTGTAGGTAACCCGACAAACCTTCCTGGTATTTGAAATAGTTAGAACGTGCGTAAGAGTGGCTCTAATGGTCAACTAGATTTCTTTGTTAATTTTCTTAATGCCTTCTATATAAACCACAGTAAAATACCCTTAAACCCACACCAATATGTCATGTAACTACGCCCACTTCAGCAACCGGACTACAACAACAACATCAAAGTGATCATGTCTTGTCATCACATCTCACCTCATCCATCATCCCACAGAAAAGGCGACTCCCATTACTATCTCCCCCATTCCAATCCCCCCCGCGTCTCAAGACTGGGGACCAGTCTTCGTTTCCCCCGGCCTAATGTGGAGACAATGAGATATCCTGCAGTCCTGCCGATGGGATCCGAGTCTTTCCTATCCACGATAACCAGTCTCGTCATCAGTCAGTATCACTAGGTACCAAGCACCACGTCAGCATGTCGCGTCCATTTCTCCATCACTACCTCAGTCCAGTCTTCTTCAAGGGCTAGTCTCTCTCCGGAGGTGACCACGACAAGTCGCTTACCGGACTCAGCCACGACAAGTCGTCCACCAGCCGCTGATCACGAACCATCTTCTTGAATGGTTCTTCCTTTCGGAGTTCTCCCATCTGGAGAACTAACTAGTCATTTCCATTAATCATTTATTTGTCAAAGCAAATAAAAGTAAAGTCTAGTTTTGTTCAATAAAATAAAACTATAAACTGTTGCAAGTGTGTCAATGTCAATGGTCATCATCATACGTGGCAAGTGCTTATCTCATCCTCTCATCTTGCCGTGTCTTGACCATCATCCGTCACTCGTCCATGTCACAGTCAGTCAGGTCACAGGTCAGTCAGCCACGACACCACACCACCCCACGACACTCCACACCCCATCATCCCACTACCATCGTCATCCCCACTTCACCACCAGCATGAGAGAGAGTGAGTGACACTCGCCATCATTCCCATTCAACCAAGAAAGAGAGGGAGGAAGAGGGAGAAGCCAATCAGTCATGTCATCTCATCACTAGCAAGCTCCCATCCTTTCACAGTCTCACAGAAGCTTCATCTTTCTCCCATCCTTCACATTAACTAACGCCATCCGGATCCAGTATATCATGCATTATTTAATATGTATTTTGTTCAATTCAATACAATTGTTGTAAATAGAAGCGTATCTTTCATATCAGACTGTGATATATACAGTTAACGCTGGTCGCAGATCTGTCTATGCAAAAGAAATATGATATTTTCATCTCAATTTTATTCGTTCTCTTTGTGATGACGATATAACACATCTGGTTGGACCAAAACGTGACAAGCAAAGTCAGGAAATATGACATGGTAACCGAAGGATTGTCTCTGTACCCTTAGGTAACCGTATGTACGTTGACAAAGTTTCATGTCACGTTTTTCACATTATCATCCATTGGCCATAAAAGTTGGATCAAGTTTCAAAGAACAATAATGCAATGCATACGTGAGTGCAATTATATCACGCAGTATTATAGTCGAATACATCCAAGACATTCGCTGACAGGTCAAGTTTCTGGAATTTGCTCTTCCTAGATTAAATTGAATATGTAATCAAAACACAATCGCAGTTGGATTGTCGTATGCAGTCTAAACATAAACTTTGTACAAATAGACGTGATATGTAGTTAAAAGCATAGACTGGAGAGACAAGGAGCGGTACATTAGAAGCGTTTAATTTATTTACATTACACAGTGTATTAGCTACTTCATTTAAACGTTATCGCATAATCTTATATTAGCTGAGAATGAGCCTTCTCAGGGTCCTGCCCACTATTTGTCATACTTGGTAGCGGAGAATGCAAAAAGTCATCTTATGATACTTGCCTGCGATCCAAGGGCTGCATATATGCCATTCTAGCTGACGGAATTACTGGGCGAGTTGGTTATGTAAAATGTGAATGAGCATGTGAAATGTGGTTTGTCTATGAATTATGAACCAAGTTTAATGTTGTATGAAATTAACCAAATTTAATCTACCTGTCACATACAACAAATTTGATACATGGGGTCCGATGCTGTTGAGTGTATATATAATAACACTACGACATTAGTATATGGAGCGAATAATGACATGTAAATGTAAATTATACAAGTCATGCGTCACCATTAACACTGAAATTAAGAGGTTTTATCTATCACATTAAAAAACTTGATTCATTGAGTCGTTTAAAACCATTTAAATTTGAATATGACAGTCTTTATTAAAAAATGAGTGTATGTTTATAAACTAAAAGGTGTTGTTTGAGTATAATGGCTTAATTTCCAACGTGTCATAAATACCTGGTATTGTATATGGAATAATTGGTTGATTAGTATACGTTAATTAATGTGCAAATTGTAATATTAGACAAATTATTGCATTTTTTCATATTGCAAAGTTCATGCTGAGAGTGGATATTAGCATGATTAGGGAAGCAGTATACAAAGTCCAGATAATTTGCAGATTTACCTACCAAAACAGTGGAGGATAATTATCTGGTGTTGTCATTAGATGCAGTATGAATAAGTATTACAGCTGAGAAAATGAAAGTTTAAACAGTAAATTGAAAGTTTCTCTTAAGTCATTCATTGCAATCGAATTCAACGTTGGAATGTTGCATGGATTGAATGATATAAAGACGAGTTTATCAAACACTGCGGTCAAACTTTTATTTCAACGCCAAATGAAACTTTTTAACAAATCTATTGTGGTTAAAATAGTAAATAATTATAGCAGACAATTTGTGGATTTTGGTTTATTAATCAATATATATAAACCATGACAGAAATAATGTGTGTGTCTGGGATGGCATTAAGTGTGTGCATGTAGAAATTATATTGTTGGCAATATAATCACTGCAGAATTTGTAATTTATTGAAAACTAGACGGTGGTGTTTGAAATCTAGAATATTTAAAACATTTCAATCAGGGGATTCTAGTTATTAAACTAGAGGCAGGACAATAAGGGGGATTAAAAGAGAATGTGGTTAGACATGATAAGAAAGGTATGTTTGGAAATGAAATTATAAAGTTGAAAGAAAAGATAAAGTTGATTAATTTGATAATGGAAAAGAAAATGGAGTGAAAGTGCGAATCTACATTGCAGCAACTGGTGGATTTTAATTTATTAAATTATAGATACAGATAACATAACAGTTGTAGTTGTAAATTGTTACAAAAGAAAAGTCTATGTGTGGTTTAAAATGTTTAATAAATCAAACGAATATGATATAAAATGTTGTTTATAAAAGAAATGATTCATTACAAGCATTGATGTATTTTTAATTTGGTAAAGAGAACAAGGAGGGACTGTAATATAGTTTTAATATGAACACCAAAAAGTTTATTTCTTTTATCAATTTCAAAAATTTTGTTCTGCCGACAATACAGAGACCGTAGAGACAGAGAATTAGTTAAGTAAATCACGTACAAACGTAACAGCAAAGAAAAATACAACATTAACAATTATTTGTACTGCAAGAATCCCTATACTTCCTCTGCAGCATCAGCCTCAACAGATTGCAATCCTCGATTGAAATCCGGATGATTTACGTATGGAAAGGTCTTTCGGAACCTGAGGAATTGTTTATACCATAAATGTTGAGGATTTTCCTTCTTCGAAATTTCATTACCTACTGTGAACTCGACCCAGCTCATGGTCGAACACTGTTGAGTTCGTACACGTTTTATGTCATCATTTTAGTTTGTGGTAATCTCATTTTTCTCATCCAGTTTCCACTATTTTATAAGTCCCAGTTTTACCTATCCTTGAGAACAGCGCATTCAAATTGTGTTTTCTGTGCGTGCTCAGTCAGTTCATTCCTCCGTCCTTCAAACCAGGAACCTTCTGAGAACTGACATAGCCTTCATTTAAATATATTATATTATGGTCGGTTCTTAAATTGACTTCGTTTTATATTTTAATATACGTTTACTTATACATCGACTTTGTGATGTTCAATTATTTGACTAATTGCTATTAGAGCCTGAACTCCTAAGTTTTATTTATGTTAATGTTAAATGTGGTGGATTTGTCTTGGGTTTAACATATCTTAGTTCAATTTTAATCTTTTAACTGTTCGATTTTATTCTATGACCCCAAGCCAACTCTCCACCACCATGCCCTTCTAAAATTGTTATAAATACAGGCCCTAACCTTTCAGTCGCGGTCATTCTGCGTTTCCTATTTTACCTGTTACATGTTTTATAAAGCGTCTCGGTCTATTCAGTAATTTTCTCAATCTGCCTCTTTTACCAATTCTGCACCATTTGCTACGTGTATAATAAGACCGACCAACATTATTGGCGTAATCATTCGCTTCATTTTATCATCACTTTATTCAGTGCATTGTCTTTGATTCTCATTGCATCCCAATCTATTCCAGCCTTTGGAATTATACCGTCACAAGTCATCCATACATCAATGGCTGGATTTTGCCATTTCCATCCAAGAAGCTTAAAAGGCAACTTCACACAATCGCTCGTTGGGAGCCAACACCCCCAACAAACAAACTGTTTGTTAATCTTCTGGTAATAATGTGTTGAGAATGAGAATGGCTTCGAGATTTGATGGCACTGGTTCAAAATCGTCATCCGACATGGTTAATTAATCAAAGGGGAGTATGCTTAATGTCTGGATTTTAGGGAAGTCATTTTGATATGAAATGGGCCCAGAAGGAAATTGAATTTCCAGGTGAAGGTCTTCATTGTGTACATATATGTTAATTTCAAGACACGTCAGTCGAGGAAAACTTGGTAAAGTGAACACTCTTTGATTATGTTGTGTCCCATATTCTGTAAACCTTAAACATAAAGTTTGTAAAGTTGAGGAATGTTTTTTTAACATCTCAAATTTTGCGGCCCCAAGGTCGGTCATCGGCGGAATATCGTTCAACTGAATTTTGCTCAATGGTTGTGGAAGGCTGCCAATCGTTGCAAAAAACAAAGCAGGGTCTTCAATATCGCCATACATTAAACTCGGCTGAAATTTCCTTCCACGTCTCGGGATTAGACTGAAGATAACGTGACGTAAAAAAGTGTTTAGTAATCCTGTTTTCACAAATATCCCTTTCAGATTTGGGAACAACTTTGCCATTTCCGCAATGATGTTATTCTTCATGCGATCTGAAACCAAACAAAAACAATGGTCATGCAAATTTTAATGATGATGATAAGGGAAAGAAATAGGAAGTACCTTTACATTCGTTACTACCTTCAACATGATCACACCATTTGGACAACCTTTTTACCGCAGGTAAACACAATCCTGTAGTTTCCGACGTAGGATAAACTGAGGTATTGATGTCAAGGGTCAAGTCCAAATTTTCAACATTAGTTAACTGTGAAAACACTTTCTGAAACCCCTTTCCATCGTCTACCACGGACATGGAGAGAATTAAGTCCTTCATTGAATCTCCCTTGTTATCCAAAAGCCACTGCACATCTGAAACACACTGGCGTGGTGCCCCAATTAGATAATTGTTCGTCACATCAATCTCGAAGCTGGGAACCTTGTACTTCTTCACAAGTGCAATCTGAAATCAGACAGGAAAGAAATATTACTCATCTATCGCTTTTAACAAACTATGTAAAACAGGACAACGTTCAAGAATGAAGGACAAACAATTTAAATTTTACATGGTTTACTTTACGACTTATATAAACAAAATTAAGACTGCTGTCCTCTCGACCTCTACTTGAGAGGACAAAATTTTTTGAATGACAGAAATGTTAGCTAATGTAATGTTGTCGGTTTTATAAACTTTCTAAATAAACCATACGTAAATGCAGTAAAAAAAAGTATTGAAGAATGGATCGGGGTTTCGCCCCGAGGCCGCACAGAGCATTCACATAAGGCAGCTCTCGACTTCCAGAAAGAAGACAACAATCGACAGTTCTTCAAATCCTTGAATTTCAAGCAACTTAAAACTTTGTCTAAAATCTAAAAATACACCAAAAATACTTACTACAAATGCTAATATACTGCTTCATCAATGTTTACGAATGTTTTTTTGTCAAACAAAATTTGTGTTGTTCACTGTTGATTGATACCCCCTAGGCTTGTGGGGTAACTTGAGACATTTGGGGTAGTTTAATACGCCCCCCAAACCACACCCACTGGGATAACGTTCACTTTATTCAAACGACTCATTTTTCACAAAATCTCATTTTGCCCCACCCACACCCACTGGGGGTGTGCCCAATGGGGGTGAGGTTTCAGTGGTAACGTTCACTTGCCTCAGAAGATTAATTTTTCACAGAATCTCATTTTCCTCAAACCGCACCCACCCACTGGAGGTGGGGGCATGTCCACCAATGCTAGACGTTCATGGGGTGTTCAATAGTGAAATCGGGAATGATTTTGATATTATACAACCAAAGTTATAGTCATTTTGGTGGTTTAGCTATAGAGGGTGGAGCTCAGGGGGTGGGGTTTTCGACCTGTTGCTCAGAAATATTATTCCGTACAATTATCATAGCCGACTGACACTTACCAAGAAATTCCTCCTTTTTGTCCTGAGCATCAGATACACGTTGTCGCTTCCTTCTGCTTCGTCTTCCACTCCCACAACCTCCACCACTTTTACCATTCATCGTAACACAGCCTCCCTAGAAATCTGTAAACAGGAACAGGTTTATCAACCTCCTTCTTGATGAAAGGAAGGGTGGCGAATGAAAAGTTGGAAGTGAAGAGACGATAATGTAATTTTAAGGATTTTTCATTTTCATCCGTTAACGACTTCCGCATCCCATGCAAAAGGTCCTCCACTTTACCACAATCATGGACAACGGTCTTGGAAAGCTTGTGCCGTTCTAACTAAAAAATGAATACCAAAATTAAATTTCGCAAGAACAAATACGGGATGGATGCAGCGGTGTTTGTGATTTGAAGCAAGTTTTTTGTCATTTATAATAATGTATTAACCATCTACTATGCGTGCCACTTGAATAAATAAATCAATAAATGAAAAAAGTTGACGACCTGGTCTTTACTTTCCACCAGCTCGCTTGTCCTTTTCCTCAAATCTCTCTGCAGTGACTCAATCTTGAGCGATAAATCATTTAAAGTTGAAGCATGTACTGTTGGCGTGAATAGAAGTTCTTGAAGAATAGAAGAAAACAATGTGCTACCTTCACATAAAATCATTCACTCCTCATTTTCAAATGAGCTAAATAAATTCCCTACCTGTTTATTGTGGTGGTTAATGTTGACTTTGCAATTTTCTTCTCTTCTGGGAAGCATTCCAAGCACTTTATCCTTATTCGAACAAAGTAGTCGTGTTCAAAATAAGGTGTTGCCTGATCATCCTCATACTCACTCTTAAAATACATTGTTTTATAAAGTTCGCACTTATGATGTGCACTTATGACGTATCTGATGAAAAATAGAAATGAGATCAAGCTACCCACGGCCCAAACTTGTATGGCGGTAAGAGAGCGGTAAGAGAGCTATCACCAGATGTCAGGGACGAGTGGACCGTGGCAACAATTCGAATGGAAAAGGACAAAGAAGGGGATATTATATATTCTGCATTGTTTTAGCATTTCTAGCATCCGTATCAAAAGTTGAAAGCAATAATATGAAATTTCAATTTAATTAAAAAGATGGTATTAAAATCGCGTTATTCTATAAGCATCTTTGGCATTAGCTTTGAAAATGGACAGAAAACTTGGGTTCATCTGCCCAATTTTATTAGTACATAGTATAGTACACAATAGTCAGAATCCGACAACGTTAGACTGAATTTACAACTGTAGTCAAAAAACACAAGTGATTCAAATGTTTTTAAGGACTGTAAATTATTTTATACTATACTATTCTTATCAGTGTGGTGTCCAAGTATTTGACAATAGTAAATAAATGATTGCGCAATAACGATAATATGCCATTCAGATGCCAACACGGTAAAATCTTTCCAAGCGTTACATAACTGCAATTTTGTTAGTTTATATGGCTTCTTATTATTTATAAAATCCGAGAGTCCGTTAATTAAGCATGCAGCACAGATTATTTAAATATCCGAAATGATTATAAATAACGGCTCAAAGTTTACTTGAAGTGCATTAATTGTACTGCGCAGCGATAAATAGTACATGTAGTATACTATAGGATACGTCAAAGTAATTTTCTCCGTCATGTCTAGATTTTCGCCAATGTCCATGCTATGAAAACCTGGCTGTCTCTTTCTTTAATGGCTTTTCTTTCTTTGCCCCATGAAAACACTAATGATTCCATTTTCTACAACAACAAAAGCGTAACTAGTTGTGCAACGCAAAACTGCCAAATTATCAAAGATGAAGTGGCATCAAAGTAATTTCCATCACCCATCCTCAACTTTAATGGATAGCAAGATGTCAAATATTTGTAATACCAGCCATTCTTTGCCCTCATCTTTTTACCCTCTTTTAGAAAACTAGCCGATCTCTCATAAGGTTTAGCACCCTGCTTGAAACCGCAGTGAATCGCTACAAAAAAGTCGAACGCGATCAAGAGGAAGAAGCAGGCAAAGGCAAATGGGATGCCGGAATGTGATTTGACCAGAGTGTACAACGATAAAATTTCAGCCATCAAAATTCCCGCAAGCAACATTTCCATTCCTGGTCTTTGACAAGCTGAATTCTGCACTTTGCTCAATATTTGCGCTATTCGGTATCTCTGAAGGGCTGAATCCTTCCCACGTGGAATATCCCTGAAAAGCCGAGAATTAATGATATGAGAACCTATTAGAATGATTCCATTATGGCATTGTAGTCAGTAATTGTACCTTTCGATAACATCAATGTGAATTTGTAATGCAACCCCTGGATAAATGAATACTCCAAACGTCGAGCCAGCAACCACACTTGCAATTGTCCACCAGAATATAGAATCCAAAAAGGTAGTTGCGATTCTGAGTAAAATCATCCCCTCGTCAATGTCGCCATACCAAGATTTGCATATGGTCATACTGGTTATCAGTTGGGGCATGCAGGGGAGGAAAATGCTGAGGTAGTTCATGAGCATGGCGACCAATGGGATGGATATAGTAACCAACTGGCACAAGGCAGTGGTAGATCGTTTCACGTAATTTTTTAGTCCTAAAAAAAGGAATGCAAAAATTCATGTATATTTTGATGAAATATTTTTCAAATTCTGACGTGTTTGCCTCTTTGAATGCAGTCCCGTTCCATTTGAATTGACGAATTTATGAGGAGCACCATGTCTTTACGTACGGTGCAAAGAAAGACTTGACCTGCCAAAATTAGAAAAAATAGTGCCAAAAAGTATGACATTGTTAACAGCTCCCAAATTGAAGCTGTGACTGACACTTTAAACCAATAAAGGACTAAACAAGTGTGAAGTAGTGAGTTTGAAATTGACAAAATGTGCAGACACCAGTCCAACTTTGATTGATATTCAGATAGTTTTCCATTCTTGAATATTGTAACGAAAGATCGAGTCCAAAATGTCATTTTGCAAAGACAAAGTAACCCGGGGATATTTGATTCGGGCAATGACAATAGTTGACGATGAAATTGTCGGACGTTGTACAATATACTAAAGAGGAATGTTTTCAGCCGCATTTTCGCAGTTTTTCGCGACATTTTTGCTAGATTTTGATACCTCTTTCAGAAGGGATATTTAAAAGCCGTACCCCATGAAGGAAACTGATGAATGCTTTAGTCTTGAGCTCAATGTAGTGAATATGACTACAGTATAGCTTTCTGAAATTGATTAACTAAATCAATGACAGTTGATTTACGTATGTATTTAGGGCATATTTAGGTCTTAAAGTTGCATAAAAGAATTGAAACATGATACGGGCGTATTAAAACCAAACGAGTATGAACCCAATTCGATTTCTTCTTATTTTTTCGGAAGGGTAGATGAATAACAAAATAAGTTATATAATCAGTATGAAATATAATATTTATATGAAATTGGACACTGCCTAAAGATTGAATATGGATTAGAATCCGACTTAAACAATAACTAAAGATATCACCAACTATTTCAAGGATTTTGCCAAATAATAAAATTCGATGGCATAATGGTGTACAGTTTTCCTTATGGTAAAACGTATAATACATGTTTGACACTTTTTCGGCATCAGAGGATATTTTTAATTTTCAAACTTTTCATTAGCAAGCTTTCCGAATGACTACTCTTTCATCAGGCTACGTTCAAAAATCCAAATAATTTGTACACTCAATACTGCCGTCTACTATATCTTACAACCTTTTAAACATGAATTATGTAGCTATATACGTGATTGGTCCTTTAACAATTTTACCATTTACCTGCATTCCTTTAAAAGTATTCGTAATGTCATCTGTACTCGGGATAATTTTCCTTTGAATTTGCAATGGAACGTATCAAAGTTTTCATTGTTTAATGTTGCAAATCAACCCCCATTTTTTCTACTTGTTATGTATATTTTGTATAATAACATTTGTTGATTTAGGAATGATGAGTCAACGTTGTAAAAACATTTTTACACGAATCTGTATGACCCCATGTTGTTAATGAAATTTAATTAGGTAGCTTTAATTTTAATGCGTGCGTGCAAAATTTCATCTCGGTCCGATTCCCTCGTTCTTTAGTAGGCAATCTTGTCATAATTGACACTTATTGAAATTACACTAGTAAAAGATTAAAATCGGTGATACGATACTATTTACAGCTGCGCAATACAATTAATGCGCAGCGATAAATAGTCATCATCATCATTTATTGCACATTGGCCTGCGGCCCTTGTAAATTCACAATTATTGTTATAAGTTAAGAAATAAGTGTAAAAGGTGAAGTATAAGTATTTTAAAAGGGGGGAGGTTTATGAGATTTACATACAAAAAATATAAACATGGGGGGATGTTTTAAGCTTGATATTAATATTTAGTCGGAACATAGGTCAAAGTATTTTGCAGTAGCATGCCAAAATTGAAATATATCTTGATGGTGTTGCTTGGAGGACGAGTTGCAGCTTAATAGGTTGATCAGTTTCATTTTAGGATCGCAGTTGCTGTCAGTGATGTGTTTATTGATGAGAACTGCTCTTTTAGAGTTTAGAGCATTGTATTCAAAGAGGTAGTGTTCGACGGAGTTGGGGGAGTGGGAAGTGCACAGGGGGCAACGGGTTTCGAGTTTTAGATAATCAGGACCAACTTTTACACTGAATCGGTTTAAGCGAAGTTGAGCATACAATTGTACAATTGGAAGCGGAAGGTTAAGGGTTAGGTAGGTACTTCGGTCATTATTGATCTGCAATAACTGGTACATTGGGATGAACGAGGACGCTTTTGCTCTTTCCATATCTTGTTCAAACAGGTATTTTGCGTAATCAGCAACAAGCTGGTTCCGAGATCCCTTCATAAATTCATATGAACAGAGTTCATCGGTGTTATACTGTTTACATTTGTTTATAATTTGAAGTATTCTTGTAGCCCATCAGTATTTTGTGTTTGTTAATAATCCCCACCTGATCTGTTCGTTTAGTCATATGAAGGGAAGAGACAAGTGGGTTTTAGAGTGCGTATCCAGAATCCAAGAGTTGATTTGAAAATTTGCAGGTTCATTTTGGGGGTGCCAGTTTCAAGTCTGCAGAAGTATCCTGGACTTGTCGGTGGCACTCTTAGTAGTTTGCGAAGGAATTAACATTGATTTTTTTCCTCCATACTCCCTGCTCCTGTGTATGCCCAACCCCACACAGGAGCAGCATACAGGAGAGTACATCGTGCTAGGGCATTGTAGAGTTTTAAATGAGTTGAGATTGGAGGAACGCGACTTTTTCTACAGAATGACCATATTTTCGCGACCGCTACAGAAGTTTTTTTTTTGCTTTATTCGTATTGAGGGTGAATGAGCAATTGGATGAGAATGTGACACCGAGATATTTGTAGTAATCTACTATTTCAAGTGGTTGTCCTTCCCAGTTGAATTTGAGAGTTTATGTGCTTCATTGATTTTTTCTTGGTGAAGACAATAGCTTTTGTCTTTGTCATGTTCGCTGATAGACCTCTTTTGATGAAGAATCTGGCAGAGATTTTTATTTTTTGTTGAAGTTGCTGAGGAGAATCTGCCACCAGGATAATATCATCCACAAACATTAGAAGATGGAGTTTCGCAGTCGCTAGCTCAATTGGGGGTGGGCCGCGTTGATATAGTTCATGCACTAGATCATTTTTAAAAAATATTAAAAACCAAAGCTGATTGTGGTTCTCCCTGCAAAACGCCACATCGAATGTTGAATTTGCCTGAGAGACCATTTGTCATTTTAACTTGACCCTAAGCTCTTGAGTACAGTGCTATAAGAAGATTGATTATTTTTGACCTAAGTCCAGCTTCTGAAAGTACATTCCATAACTTCGAATGCGAAGGAGAATTAAAAGCAGATCGTAGAATCAAAAGCAGATCGCAGCGATAAATAGTAAATGTAGTATACTATAGGATACGTCAAAGTAATTTTCTCCGCCAAGTTTAGATTTTCGCCAATGTCCATGCTACGAAAACCTGGCCGTCTCTTTCTTTAATGCCTTTTCTTTATTTGCACATAAACACAATTTGATTCCATTTTCTACAACAACAAAAGCGTAACTAGTTGTTCAACACAAAACTGCCAAATTATCAAAGATGAAGTAGCATCAAAGTAATTCCCATCACCCATCCTCAACTTTAATGGATAGCAGGATGTCAAATATTTGTAATACCAGCCATTCTTTGCCCTCATCTTTTTACCCTCTCTTAAAAAACTAGTCGATCTCTCATAAGGTTTAGCACCCTGCTTGATACCGCAGTGAATCGCTACAAAAAAGTCGAACGCGATCAAGAGGAAGAGGCAGGCAAAGGCAAATGGGATGCCCGAATGTGATTTGACGAGAGTGTACAACGATAAAATTTCAGCCATTAGAATTCCCGCAAGCAATATTTCCATTCCTGGTCTTTGCCAAGTTGAGTTCTGCACTTTGCTCAATATTTGCGCTATTCGGTATCTCTGGAGGGCTGAATCCTTCCCACGTGGAATATCCCTGAAGCCGAGAATTAATGATATGAGAACCAATTATTCCAATGATTCCATTATGGCAGTCAGTAATTGTACCTTTCGATAACATCAATGTGAATTTGTAATGCAACCCCTGGATAAATGAATACTCCAAACGTCGAGCCAGCAACCACACTTGCAATTATCCACCAGAATATAGAATCCAAAAAGGTAGTTGCGATTCTGAGTAAAATCATCCCCTCATCAATGTCGCCATTCCAAGATTTGCATATGGTCATACTGGTTATCAGTGGGGGCATGCAGGGGAGGAAAATGCAGAAGTAGTTCATGAGCATGGTGACCAATGGGATGGATATAGTAACCAACTGGCACAAGGCAGTGGTTGATCGTTTCACGTAATTTTTTAGTCCTAAAAAAAGGAATGCAAAAATTCATGTATATTTTGATGAAATATTTTTCAAATTCTGACGTGTTTGCCTCTTTGAATGCAGTCCCGTTCCATTTGAATTGACGAATTTATGAGGAGCACCATGTCTTTACGTACGGTGCAAAGAAAGAGTTGACCTGCGAAAGTTAGAAAAAATAATGCCAAAAAGTATGACATCGTTAGGAGCTCCCAAATTGAAGCTGTGACTGACACTTGAAACCAATAAAGGACTAAACAAGTGTGAAGTAGTGAGTTTGAAATTGACAAAATGTTCAGGCACCAGTCCCACTTTGATTGATATTCAGATAGTTTTCCATTCTTGTATTTTGTAGCGAAAGATCGAGTCCAAAATGTCATTTTGCAAAGACAAAGTACCCCGGGGATATTTGATTCGGGCAATGATAATAATTGACGATGAAATTGTCGGACGTTGTAAAATATACTAAAGAGGAATGTTTTCAGCCGCATTTTCGCAGTTTTTCGCGACATTTTTGCTAGATTTTGATACCTCTTTCAAAAGGGAAAAGGCATATTTAAAAGCCGTATCCCCATGAAGGAAACTGATGAATGCTTTAGTCTTGAGCCAAAAGTATAGTGAATATGACGACGGTAGCTTTCTGAAATTGATTAAATAAACCAAGGACAGTTGATTTACGTATTTAGGGCATTCTCAGAGGTCTTAAGGTTGCACAAGAGAAATAAAACATGATACGGGCGTATTAAAACTAAGCGAATATATGAACCCAATTCGATTTCTTCTTGTTTTTACGGGTAAATGTATAACAAAATGGGTTATATAATCAGTATGAAATATAATATTTATGAGTTTGAACACTGCCTAAAGATTGAGTATATAAATTATGGATTAGAATCCGACTAAAAACAATAACTAAAAATACCACCCGAAGGGATATGAGGAAATAACAAATGCATGGTCTACTCATGTTGGCCATATAGTATTCAAAACCGAAGCATCTACAAGAAAAACGTATGGCAAGGATTTTAGAGGGCTTTTTGCTCCCTCAGGTGAAGAAGCAAATGCAAAACAACTGTAGGCATTACGGGTACAATCCCCCGTCTTTTATAGACCATAATGTAATTAGGGAAATAGAAAGGTTTGCCATAGTAAGAGTGAGCTTGCCAAGAAAAATACTACCTTTGATATTCTAGTGTATTGTATTGTATTTTTATTAACTGCTCTCTTAAGGCAGGACACATAGAGCATAAAAAAAGAAGTATTTTGACAAGTGACACATGGAGTTCCATCTCAACGTTGTGACATTACAGATTGTGACATTTAACAAGTAACATAAGTAGCAGGCAAATAATTAAGTAAAACTAATCTTCGGTTGTTCATACCTCATAACATTCCTTCATTTCATATAACATTTTCTATACATTATTAAGTTCATACCCAAGTCAGATTCAATCAGAATAATATTTGCTGAATGTTATATTCATTTCAAAATGAATGCCTAGTATGTTTTAGCAAGTCTTGGATATTTACATTCAAACAAAAGCATGACTGTGTTCCGTAATAATCAGTCCAGTGTATTAAATACCAGACCAAATGACTCAATTTTTTCATCATTCACGTTCAACTTCTTAAGTAACACCATTGCCTTATCTAGGCTACAATTACAATAACATTCTCTTTGTTTTATAAACTCATATCTTTCTTCGTTAATATAACACATGAAATTACGAATTGCTTCCTCATCTCCTTCCCACAGTTCCAGTTGACTAATGAGGTCATCTTGACCATTATCCTCCTCACAGAAGAATTCCACATCTCCGCTTTCATGGCTGCCACTGCTACATGTACTGATTTCTTTTGTATCTGTACTTTCATCTCTGCTTGTATTGTGACTTTTGTCTTCAACCTTCTCCTTCGTATTGTGGGCTACTCGTCGTGAAGTAACAAATGGCCTTTTCTCTATGATCCTTGGTTGACTTGGCTGACTTGTTGTACATACTTCCTTTTATGGGATGTTCATCACGAATTGATAACTTTTTAAGGGTAATTTCGTAGTAGGTGACAGTGACGAAAAATCTTGCTTTTATCAAGTTGGGATTTAAACCCCACCAGAATCGCGTTGTTTTCAAGTGACTTTACCAGGGTTGGCGTGACGTTGACTTTCATGAAGCTGAATAGGTCGTAGACAAATGCATTACAGTCGGTTTGTGGCTGCAGTCCATGAATCGTGATATTTCTGGATGCAATTTTAAGAATTTTTTCATGCTTTGTGTGGTTGAAGTCTTGACACTGATCAGCAACACGTTCACTTTTCTTTGATATTAGTTCGGATTGCTTTTTAATTTGTAATTCACATCCAATTAGCCTAGTTTGGCATGTTCCCAGTTCCAATTTAAACAACTGAATGTCATTTTGCAATGAGTAAATAAGAGCTTCCTGTTTTTTGTACAACAGGGTTATAGAACTTGTGTGTTTGTGAAATAATGTCGTTAACAAAATTAACAAAGTCAGAGTTTCCCAGTAGGGAGTTTTCAGTCATCTCCATTTTATCAGTCCTGAATAATTTGGGTGCACCCTACGCGTAACTAACTAATTAACGGTTCGGTTCACATATTCATTAAAATCATCAATGGCATTCTCAAGACCAGATGACGCTCGCTACTTGTAAAGGCGATAATTACATACATGGCCGCTCTTCAACATGTTTATTTTTGCTCGATTGTTCATCAACCTTTCATGGCCAGATTTGCATAAGGCGTGGCTCACATTATGAAAATTGCTAAGTAATCTTGATTCAAATGAACAATACATTGAAATTGCGACTGAAATTAAGTAACAAAAGAAAATTCGCATACCAAATTCATCGCTTCTTATTTAATTGGTTTGTATGGGAATGTAAAAGTGCAACAATTAAATTTTTATTATGGACCATTAAAAAGTAATTTATTTAAATTTATTACAGAAATCAGAAAGCACGAAATACAATTATTTCAGATATTTATATAATGTAGGTATAGACCAAGTAGCTAGTAACAGTTGAATTGACTATGTACTTATTTGACTGCAATCGCTTCTATGAAACTGTATTAGAACAAGTATATAAGTCGTCACTGATGCAAGAATCTGCAAAATTATAGACGTTATCATTTCCGTAATATGAAAATGAATTTTGGTACTTACAGGAGTCAATATTTTGAGGTCCACATTAAATAATTTAGTAGTAATCCGGCATTTCTTTAATTTACTTTTAATAAGGTTTTCCATCTAAAACAAATTTTTATCGTTCATATTGCGAAAAGCTAATCTTTAGTTGACAAGCTTACCTTAGAGTCAATAAGGTTCTCAAATTTTACTAGCGACCTCAGTCCATTCACAATTACTTTACTCTCATCCACAATTTCGGAACCCCTTTTACAGAGGATATAAAACAAGTAAAAATATACTAAAACGGTACAAAAGTTTTGGAAAACTGATTTAGCACTAATTTCAGGCTTGGATAAAAGTGACGCTATAAAATAAGCCGAAAACACAATTCTGGACAAACTATGCGCCATGTCAATGATTATCCAAATTTTAAATAGCTCATTAAATTCCTCCACCTGTTCCCTAACTTGGTTATATAATTTTGATAAAATTGCAGAATCTTTCCTCCAAGGTTTAATTACTTTGCTTTTGTAATGCCTCCTGTCCCCTAAAAACCACCCAGTGTCCAACTTGACACTAATGTAATGGCCTTGCTCAAAATTCTCAAAATAATGCAACTTGTTTCTTGTAATGGATCCAATCCGTTTCAAAATCTCGAGATACCAATTTAGAAAGTAAATGACAAGGAATACAAATATCGAGTGGAAATACCCTATCACTGAGGGAGTATCGTAGACAAAAACTGACGTAAATGAATTACTAAAACCTTTACGATGATCATAAAACATTTCAACACTCCATGCCGTAATAATGACAAGAAATAGAAATGTCCCCTGATGGAATCGCTTTTCGAATCGATTCGATTTTAGCACACCGAAATCCCCAATAAAGATTTGTACCGATTCTATCAAGCCTTTAAAATTGTTGTAAAATGTTTGAAATTTCTTGCTCTTATAAAGCATGTTCAGTTTGATGAAAATTGAGGTAAACAAGTGAGAAGCTGATTTAATAGTTAAAGCATAATAGTATGTTCTCCTCACAGCCCAAGTTTTTGGTGGTATTTCATTTTTTAAATAAGTCAAATTCGTTAGGAAAACGACCACCACTGAGGATGCAATAAGGGAGTAGAATAGTGGGGGTAGTAGGATAAGGATAAAACTATGAAAGGATTTATGCAACTGATGTGCCCAGCGTCGTTTATTATTAGGCTTCCGAATACGCGGATCAATGTCGAGGTTATTTCTACATCTCTCACGAAATGTAATTGGAAAAAGCCCAAAGAATTGGATTAGCCTTAGGATGGAGGTTGAAATCTGCATTTCTCCAATGTTGCAGAATTGTTGCAAAATGTACTACGTAAAGGTTTTGCAAATTTTGCAACTTTTGCGATTACAACTAGAGTATGCTTGCTATCACGAAATGAGACTGGATCTTATTCCACGATGCTTTCACATCCATTTATATATTTGGAAGATTGAATGTCAAAAGTGTTGATTGAATGGGAGCGTCACATTTGTTTTGATGTGATGGATTAATCATCCTTGTTTGTTTTATGTTATTGCTCTCTATCAATAAGGATATTGGCTATTAGCAGGTAATTGGCATATTTATCGGGTATTCATTGCATCATCCGCACAAAGACAACCATGCTGTGCATGTAAGTACTTGATAACATGATAAAGCCTTTAGAAATAAACTAGGGTGAGTTACGTGTTAGTGAAGCCCTAATCAATATATTGATATGAGGTGGGTTCGAGCATAAATCTGCAACCCGTTTATATATAACTGGCTGAACATTTTAAGCCATTAACGAGTTACCTGAAATATTAAAAAGGATAGCCAACTCGCGAGTTTAGAATTTAATTTTGAGTGCGAGATAAGCCTCAAATGGTAATTCGCTTTCAGAATGTTGAATTTTTTATACAAAATGTACCTTTAAAAAAATTTAATGTCGAAGCAATTTGACAAGTTTTCAAAACTTTGTAACAATTCAATTGCAAAGCATATGCATTCCTATTCTTTTTTTATGGTTCAATCGAAAAATTCAAATATGGTCTGCAGAATTATAATGAAAGTAAGAAACTAAACAATACCGTTGTTTGCGCTGATGTACACGGCTATTGACGTTGCATCACATAAGAAAGAGGTGGCCAAAATGTCGAATTGCAATTCACTTTCCAATAGTTTCTGTATTTACCCTAAAGTCGCATCTGTAATCCGCCCTCATTTAAATACGCCCGCAATGTTTATATGCAACATCGCAATATATTACCACACCACCTGAGAAACCACCCTACAAATCACAGCTCATGCACTTATTGAAAAGCAGCAAACCAACGGTTTGAACAGCGCAGAATTCTTGGACAACGAGGATTTGGTCGATCCACAAAATTGCTTCCGAACCACACCCTCAAGGGCATCATTGACATCAAACCCTTCCCTCTTTCCCGCTTATTCTCCGCATCCACACCAACCAACTACTGCTTTTCCTAAACAGTTGCTTCGCACTTGGAAAGGTCATCGCATTCCAGATTATGGCGTCAGTGAACATTCACATGAGAGTGATATCAAGTGTACTGTGGAGCTGGATGCATGCAAACCCCGCACGAATTTGAATACTGGGACCAACAGTTCTCCATGAGGGGAAAATTCGATCCCGAATGCAAGAGTGTAACAGCTTTTCAAATACTTGGAGTTGCCATAGTTCTGTTAAAACTGTTGTGTCGACCGAATATTTTACGAGGTAAAGGAAAATTGTGTAATCTTTATTGACTACAATACGATTAGTTAGTGATATGATAATACAAAATACATTTCAGATATCAGTTTGAATTTACTTGTTTAACTGCAATCGTTTCTATGAAATTGTATTAAAACAAGTATATAAGTCGTTACTGATGCAAGAATCTGCAAAAATAGGAAGGTTATCATTTAGTAATAGTAAAATGAATCTTATTTGGTATGTATTTACAGGAGTTAATATTTTGAGGTCCACATCAAAGAATTTAGTAGTAATCCGGAATTTCTTTAATTTATTTCCAAGAAGGTTTTCAATCTAAAACATTTGTTTGTTTTAGCCAAAAACCATTTACTTATGGATAATTGAAGAAAATTCCAAAAACTTACGTTACTGTCAAGGTTCTCAAATTTCATTAGCGACTGCAATTCGTTCGCAATTTCCTTACTTTCATCCACAATTTGCGAACCTCTTTTACAGAGGATGTAAAACAAGTAAAAATATACGAAAACTGTACAAAAGTTCTGGAAGACTGCTCTAACATTAACTTCCGGTTTGGATAAGGTTGACGCAATAAAATAAGCCGAAAACACAATTCTGGATAAGCTATGCGCCATGTCGATGATTATCCAAATTTTAAATAGCTCATTAAATTCCTCCACCTGTTCCCTAACTTGGTCATACAACTTTGATAAAATGGCAGAATCTTTCCTCCATGTTTTAATGGCTTTATCCTGAAAAAACCAAGCAGTGACTAGTTTGACACTTGGGCTCAAGTTTGGGTCAAAATTCTCAAAATAATGCAGCTTATTCCGTGCAATGGATCCGATCCTTTTCAAAATCTCGAGATACCAATTTAAAAAGAAAATGACAAGGAATGCAAATATCGAGTGAAAGTATCCTACAACTGATGGAACTGCATAGACATAAATTGATATTAAAGAACCGTTGAAACCTTTATTAATATTGTAAAACATTTCAACACTCCATGCCGTAATAATTGCAAGAAATAGAAATGTCCCCTG
>JAQIWQ010000176.1:0-22768 GCA_034695825.1 Folsomia inoculata | reverse complement strand
AATTAATTGCAGTACATAATAAAGGGAGTTCGATAACATGATTTAAGTTAGTAAATGAATTTGTGGGATTTACCTTCTGCTGCAGCCCGTTCCGCTTCGCTCTCTCTCATACGACGAGCACAACGTTGCTTCTCTTCCAATCTAACTTTTTCAGCGTTAGCCTCATCCCATCTACCCTCTTCCATAAGTCGTTGATCTGGTCGATTTCTGGAGTCCGTTGGTGCAACTCCAATTTCTACTTCATTCAATTGAGCAGCGAATTCGGTAAAGTTGTAGTACTTCTCGGAATCAGCACTGTAGATAACATTAGCATTATTATTTTTCTTTCCTTTTTCAATCTTCCTAATAATTCGATACGTACGGTGGCATTCTTCTGACCCACAAGGTCATTGGGGTTCCTAGTTCCAATACCGGTTTTCCGCTCTTGTCTGAGTCTTTGTGTTTGAGCACTTTGCAGGTCTCAATTTTGTTGTCCCAAGTACCATTTAGCACCCATCGTACGCGTTCCTGCTTGTCCATTACGCACCCAGTTACCTACATAAAAGTTACATGGGCTGTGTGAAGCGTGTAATAGGAAGATTTAAATGTTAAAAAGGACCTTTCGTTGAATGTCACGATTAAAGTACGAGTATGGGATGTACTTCAAGTGACATTTATCCCCAGTGGTGTGATTAATTATTTCCATCTCCCCGTGGTTATCAACCCACAATTTTCCAACGATGATATTGTGGACAGTTGTAGTAACTTTTCTCCATGTGTAGTGGTTTCCTAATTTTACACCATTCATTGTACCATTGAACAAGGATTAAGCTTTGGACATTTTAATAGTCATTTCATTGCAATCAAATCATTATTACCAGACTCATTAAAAACCAAGTGAGCCATGCCCAAGGGAATAATTTGCAGGTATTTTCCTCTAAATTTGGAAGATAGACAGACTTCTTGCCAGGATCTCCAACCTCGACCTAATAACAACCAATAATCACAAACTGCATAAATTGAATGTGTGCGTTCACGGTGTTCATAAGATATTAATCGACCTTCACAATGCTGAGCCGCCATGGGTGGATGATGACTAACTTGTTCAGCGATGCATCGCCATCCCAAATCATCAGTTCGATCACACTCGTATGTTTCCCCTAAAAGAGGGTTAAAGGGTTTCCCGGTCCGAACCTATTGAAGTATGAATATTTGTGATTAGCAAAATGTAGGAATTTAATTATTTTCACAAATAGATAAAATTCTCACGGCAGTAGTTGCATAAGCGGACACAGTAAAGGCTGCGACATAGGCCAACTGTTCACAAGCGTCAGTACATTTTGCAGCTTGATCCAAAATTTCGCTGTACTCAAAATCTTCAGTCAATCTTTGAAGCATAGATAGAGGTTCCGAGAAATTCACAGGCATTGGAATTTTAGTCAGGTCTTTTCCAATACAATTTTTTACAATACTCCATAGGTTCAAGGGGTAATCCGGCTTATCAGGTACCCTCTTACGACGAGTTCTCTTGGAAATTGTCTTATTCGTCTTATCCTCCTTATCCTTTACCAATGGCTGTTCAATAGACGGTTTTTCAGCTTTAGTCTACAGAAAAATGCGAACAATATTAAAAATGCATTTATTAAATGAATATATGTGGTCACATACCTTTGTTCTAATGCATCTTACGGTCTGACTAGCACCTTGGGTACTGTTGTTCTCGTTATCACTGCTCGAATTACCACCCTCAGATTTCTACATGAAAACCAGATGGGTCAGACATGGAATAAAGTAAGTGTTTAAACTCAGCAAATAAACTTATATCACCTGAGAATCAGTACTGATACCGCTAGAAGTTCGCCGATGTACGGATGAAATAGGCACGTCCACAGTAAACTCATTTGCCATATCTGACATCTCCATTGCATCAAAAAACATTGACTCGTCGTCTTCATCAGACTGCACGGATTGGGTTTGACCTTGGCCTGAGATTTGGCAGCAAATTTAGCACAGACCAAAACAATCAAAAGAAAACTTTAACTTTATACCTGAAGCCACAGCAGCTGCTTCCTCCAGTTTTGTATGCTGTTTTGCAAGCTCTTCAACAACTTTCTCTAGTCTCTGTCTTTGTTCCTTTTCATATAGAATGGCTTTGTGCCACTTTTTTCCTTGTGTTTGCGCAGCTTTAGCATATTCAGTGCAAGCCTGTCAAAAATTAGAATTAAATAATATTATGTACTCAAAGGGAAGATTTTTCTAAATCTGCGCAGAGTTTTACATTGATCATGGCTGTGGACGTAATTCGAAACAAGGTGGCCCTTTCATTGACTTGTTTCACTTTCGAGACAATTTCATGAGGATTATCAGTTGATTCAAGCTCACTCAACGCTTTCTATAAAATATTTCCAGAAAAGAAAAAATATTGTTAACCTCTTCATAAGTTGTACTAAACCCACTCTCCCACATCCTATAACTCTTACCTGTAACGTACTGCCATGCTTATTGATTAAATCGCAGCAAGTTTGCATATCTTCCAACTTAGCAGAGAGCATCCGAAATACATTTTGAACTTCCTAATGAATCAAGGAAGCAATGCAAAAGTTATTTTGGGGACGCGAGATGCAATTGGAAATGAACAATGATTAATTGATAATATTTGTAGAATTATTGTATCATTCGTACTTGTTAAATTGTTGTTTTCTTTCAATGGATAATAAAATAATAATAAATAAATAAGAAGCCGTCTTACATGATTGTCTGGCGGAGAAGATGCTTCTTCTAATTCATCATCTTCTTCTGACTCCATTGTCCGGATTGCCTTCGCCTTGGCCAATTCAAGTGCAGTGATCCATCTAAAAAAATTATGGAAATCATTACAACCCACTCATTAAACCTATCTATCTATCTACACTAACCAGCCATCAGTGTCAATGGTTCCACTATCTATATAATAAATAATATATGTATTCTCTTCAACCTTACCTTTGTCGCTCCACTTCTGAAGAGGCACGAAGGTGAAACGTCTGTGTCCCACCGTTAGAAACAACCAAGTTACACGTGTCTTCAGTATAAATAAGAGCACCGTGAAGACTTATAGAACCTCGGCACGTATGGCTCATCTCTTGTTGGCTCCTAATAGAAATATAAACAACCACCATAAAAAACATATACTTCTGCCAACTGCTAGTTCACAGTCATTGAGTCCACCTCTCATTTATATATCCACTCACCGGTAATATGACAGAGTCCCATTAGACAGAACAAACCATCGTTTCTGATACCCTTTTAGATAGTTGGTCCATTTCTGCAGCCAACCCTTCATCTCCGGCTCCTTACTTGGACCGTCTCCGGCGCTGTTCATGTCTCTGCTTCCAAGGCCGCCGTGGCGATTCCCTCTGCTACAAGAAAGCACTGCTGTATTGGCTGGAATCAGTGAGAATACTATTGGCTGAAATAAAGAAACATAAATTAGTTTTAACTTGATGTTCATCCAATTTACTACTAGAAATAAAATTCACAACCTTATTTTCCTCTGCCTCTTGGGCGCGCTGCCGACGATGGGCCCTCCTTGACTCACGACGAGCAGCTCCGTTCGTGAGGGCCAGGTCGGGTTTGGTTTGACCTTTACTTGGTCAGAAGATAGGGTGGGGAAAAGGTCAAAGAAGGGAAAGAAGAAGAGAAAACACGAAAAACTTGAAACTTTAACCAATGAAACAAATGAAAATGTTGACAGAGATCACTAAAGTCAGTGACACAAATCAATACACTTTTTTGCTGACTGTTCTTAGTTCGGATGAGTAATTTAATCAATTGTTACTAAATTACTTGAATTTTGATTCGAGTTCGAATTGTTGAGAAGTCAACTAGTCACTGATCACTAAAGATGAGTTCAAACAGCGTATCGGAAATAATCAGATCCGATGAAAATGACCTCAAATTTTATTTTTTCCGAATTCAACTGTGCAGCTGCAACTTGATTGCAACCTGACTGGATGGACTACTGAACTTGTTTAGGATTGGAGGACTGGACTGTGTGAGTCAGTCTGTCTGCTTAAATATTATTAGAGTGAATGAGACACGTCCAGACGAAGAGCAGCTCAGCTCCTTTTCTCACTGACTGACTGATTGTAGAAGGAAAGAGTGGACAGTGAAGGAGAGAGGAGAAAGCAAAGTTTGAAGAAATCCTCGTCACCAACACCAAACCTACTATAATCACCATCATCATCATCACCTAGCAGCAGCAGTAGCAGTAGTAGAGCAAAAATTATTTCATCCTTGGTGCGAATACCATAGTACAAGTCAAGTGAGAGAGATTTGCACGGTTGCAGTGTGTGGTTTCATTCATGTCTCAATATTCCCATCATTATTCATCAAATTCATTTATCCTGGATGGATTTCTGTAGGAATTTGCACGTTCTTCATCCATTTCCGATACAATGTTCTCCCTACGGCTCTTATTTATACAAAAAGCGTAACTGTTTAAAGTAAGAAAGCGAGTGTCAACTTATGAAATGATGATGAGAACATGTTGTGACGTCAATTTGGGCTGGAATGCGTGGTATTGTTGCATGGGCATTTATGTTTGGGTCATAGTCCACGCTGTAGATTACTTTGGTCGTTGGTTAATAAATTAGACTTGAATCAATCATTGATTGACTTATATAACACGCTAGCAGAACCACAGAACCGCAGAACCAGAACCAGACTATACCAACTTTAATAACTTTAATGCAAACAATGCATATTTGCATCCAGTCTCTCATCGTTTATTAATTCATCAAAGAGGCAAAGGGATTTCCAGTAATAATGCGGATACAAAGTTCAGTTAAGGTCGCCTTCTGTTGGTTTTGTAGGCATTGAAGAGTTTTTAAGATTTTCCTTCTTTTCGTCAGTTTTTCGTCTTTGGAGTTCATTTCGTCCCTTCTTCTACCCCATTACCTCTGATTGATCGATCGATTGATCCATCAATGTCGTGCATTTTAATTACATTCACCTCAAACTTATTTTTTTTTGTAAAAAACACGTAATAATTCATCTAATAAAAATATCTACCTATCCCTAATAAATTAACAGCTACTAAGTAGTTCAGAAGAGTCAGAGAGAAAGTAACAAATAACAGCGACTTGCATAGTTTGGTTCATAAATTGCATGTGATCAATGTGAGACTGGAGTAAATTTCTGTTTTTGTAACGACCGTGTAGAAAACAATTCCTTCGGCTACATGATAACAATTTAAATTGGCTCAAATTGACCCAAACAGACTGAATCTAAAACTAGCGTAGTTTTACTACTTTAATGCAGAAATGCTTATATAATATAAAAACAGTATATTAATACAAAACACTAAGTCAGTAACAAAAATGTATGCGATCGATATTGTATAATTTACACAACCTCAATTCTAATAGTCTTAATTTCTGTATATGGTACATGTACAAATAGATTTAATTATTCATTGACTTTGCGGAATTACTGCGGTTCCACCTGTAATATACAAATAAATCATAATCAGTTTTTATTCCTGTGATATTCGTAATAAGAAAGAAGCTTTAGGCATGGCATAGCATAGGATCAAGCAAAGGTATTACACAAGACACAAACATATAGAAAGTCAAAATTGTGATTAAATTTACCTAAATGAGCCAAAAAAGCTGCCAATTAAATCGGAGTATGTAAGGCAGAGGATTTGAGGGGTTCACACTTGACATCGTATAATCAGCAAAACAAGTATTTACGTCAATCGATGAAGCGTCGCCGTATGGGATATTAATATTCACTGGCAAGAAGCTTAAAATAAGCGTAAATCAACAGAGCAGTACTAATTTAAGTGGGCTAATTAGTTTATATATTTAATTCAACTACTAATTTGTTGTTTACGTATTACAAAAAGCCAACGCATAATTTATAAATTATCCAACTATCTAATCACATCAATAAGTAAGCGGTATTTCTGCGTTTAATTACTAGCAGTTCATCATTGGTTGTTGTTGCGGTGCATAGTGGCACATAAAGATTCCATGAGGATACTCACCTTGATGCGAGGATACATACGACGGTAATAACATATTCATGTGTGGAGGTCCATGCTGATACATATTCATGTTCACTACTGGTACGACGCCGTAGGGGAAGCCGACATGGGAAACGCCTCCAGGATTCGCTCCACCTTGGTTGTATCCTTGACCATTCGCTGAGACAACGGGCCTGAGGGAGCAAGCAAATCGATAATA
Organism: Folsomia inoculata; assembly: GCA_034695825.1. Lineage (NCBI taxonomy): Eukaryota > Metazoa > Arthropoda > Collembola > Entomobryomorpha > Isotomidae > Folsomia > Folsomia inoculata. Next base: position 16,559 of record JAQIWQ010000176.1, on the reverse strand, counting down.
CACAAACATGATCTACACAAATTTTCAATCGTTGTAATCTTATCTTACGTTTGATTTTGGGAATTAGGTGTGTTGGAAGTGTTACTGTTGGGATGACCTGAGTTGGGAGTTGGAGCACCGTTGTGCTGCATAAAATGAACTTGTTGATGCATTTGTGCGGAACCACCTCCTTCACTTTGATACACTTGCATTGATGGAGGAAGCCTCATAACCTGCTATAAAAGGAAATAAACAGTAAAATAAACAAGCATTATTTTAAGCCCTGAAAATTGTAACGGGAGGCAGTTCAAAACTCAAATTACCGGAGGGAAGTTCCCTTGAGGAACATACGCATACTGATGAGGCGTTCCTGCAGTCTGCAGTGATGCAGGAACTAAAAGTGGGGGACCAGCAGTCATTTGCATCGGTGGAGTCATGTCTGACCTTGGAGGGCCACCCATCATTCCGCCGCCTTGGAAGTTTTATTGTAAATTTTATTGTCTATCATGAAAATTCACATACAGTAAACAAAATTTGATATTAACCTTTCCTATGTCCTCCACCACCTCCATGACGAGGAGTTGCACCCCCAGACGAAGCTGATGAATTAGACGAAGGAGTAAGAGCTGCTGTCTGAGCATATGGTTGACCGTATATAATAGGCATAGGGATGGGCATGTACGAATGGATTTGTTGAGTTTGCATCATCTGAGGCGTTGATGATTGAGCAGGAGTGCTCGGAGGTCTCGGAGGTGTACGGGTGTCAGATGTACTTGGAGAACGCTAAGACAAGAATTGAAAATTGTTACAAATATAACACCAGCGAATAATTTTCGTATAAATAAATACTCACAGAAGTAAATGGATTAAACTCTTTTGCATTGGGGTTGAACGTGAATTTTCTTTCACTCATTTTGGAATCACCACTACCTGGTGTTAGCATATCACCCTGCGACCCATCATTAATTGAAGAATTCACACTAACGTTTAACGCACTATTACTAACAGAGCTGGGCGTTGAAACACCACTAGCACCAGAGTTTGTTACTTTTTCTGAAACGTCCACACTAGCTTGTTGCTGTAAAGTAGTGACTTGAGGCACCGGTTCCTCTTTTTGAGATTTACTTGAAATTGAAGGAGGGCTTGTTGTACGGGAAGCACCGCTAAGCTCCGCACCACCTGGTGGAATGTTAACATTCACAGGCTGAGCGTTCGAGTGGGGCTGATTCATGGGCGCTCTACGTGGCTGCTGCTGATTTGGGTCGGATCCTTGTAGTCGGAAATTAGTACTAAATTCCTTTAGTTTAGCTGGATCATCGCGTCCTGTATAAACCCAAAAGTGTTTTATTGATTAGTGTCTTGACTTGGCTTCATTCGGACTTCAAGAAGCTATATAATTACCTCCACGACGTTCGTTGACTTTGTTTGGCATTCGTTGAGGGCGACCACCATCATCCATCCGCCGACCCTCGTTATGGCCAGGTGGAGGGTATTGGTTAGATGGAGGGCCACGTCTATTGTCATAATTACTACGTCTATCGTGGTACGAATTGTTAGGAGGCACACCATATCCCCCACGAGGATTCTGATTTTGAGGATAAATTTTATTGCGGGGATTATTAGTAGTATTATTATTCATTTGTTGAGTCTGAGTCGCTCCATTATTGTTCATAGGAATGCCTTGTTGAGACATTGGTTGAGCAGTTGGCTGAGCATTACCCATTCGACGAGATGGTGGAATATACTTATCGCTGCTGCCACTGTAAAATTCGTTATCGGCATAAGGAAAGAAATTTTCTGCAAGTTTTGAAACAAGTCACAAAGAAAACTCACCCAGAACTACTGCCAGAATTGTTGTTATTGTTATTATTGTTTGAATGACTGGAATTCCGTGGCCGAACAACAGCTGAAAACGCTTCTTCTTCATCTTCACCATTTTCTAATTCGCTGCGTTCCCATGAAACAACATTTTTCTCAATCTCTTGCGCAATTTGGGTGGCTGCCTGCTCATGGCGTTTAAATGAATCAGAGTCAGTTTTATCAATCTGCGTTGTGTATCCACTCAAATCATGGCTATACGAGGAAACAACGCCGTATTTTTCCTCATTTTTCTTAAACATATCCTTTGCTTCCCACCCGTTTTCCTGCACACCCAAACAAAGGTTTTATACCTAGTTAGAATTTATCCAAACCAGTAATTGTTTCATTTACACACCTTCCCAGTTCCAGTAGAAACATCAGCATCCAATGATATATCTTCATCAGTTTCCCCATCAGGTCCACCATCCCAAGGGGTAAGTTGCTTATCCCTAGCACTTACGTTCCTAGTTGCAGAAATTGCTGCGTCAGTTGCAAACTCCCGAGTTGCATAAGTAGTATCCACACTTTTGAATCTAACTGAGAGCATCTGGAACCCCAAATTAAATATTCAATCACCAATTAATACTAGCCCTCCTCTCCTCACTATGACTGTTTCATTCAATTCAATGTACTATAAGAACTACACCTACCTTGTCAGTAGGAATAACAAGCATATCAAAACTTTTCTGTATGGGTGTGTCTTCCGTCATCTCCTCCGTAACCACATGAGCAGCTTCAATAATGAGCTCATGTCTATCGGCTGCAAAAGAGGAGAAGACACCATCAAACTTACGACCATCCCTTATCGTAATTTCACAAGGACAACCCACAAGGATTGCCATGTTATACATGAAGCAATCATTTTCCGACTTTCGACCATCCCCTCTATAAATAACAAGAAAAACAACCATTAGATTAAGATTCAATACATTACATCTCCACAAAATTCTAGACATCCATCATCATTGCTCTTTAAAAAGTATAGTAATTTCCTCCTTACTTGTTGGGATGACCCCCACGATTGTGACCCTTCCCCCCTTTCAGATGTGCAGATTTCATTGCTGCCCCTGACCACGACTTGCGAAAGAATCAAATCAGACGAGAACTCAACCCTTCTGGTAAGACCACGACTGGACTAATGACACGACCCTTGACCTTTGGTTTTAAAGTAATTGGAGGTGAAGACGACAATTCAATTGAAAGTTTCCTCTTTTTCTTTTTTATCCTTTCACCACCACCACCACCACGACCCACCCCTTTTGAGGGAGTTGTGTGTGAGGTAGTTGTAGTTTAAGGTTTTCTTTTAGAGTTGACCGTTTTTCCTTGGTGGTTGGTGACCTGGACCGGACGTAAGGACTTGACCTGAAGATGAGAGACGAAATTTGAAATTAGAGGTTGGGTTGGTTTAGTTGTTTTTTAAAGGTGGATGGACCCTAAACCTGGACGGGACCTGTGGTATGGTTAAGATATTAGTGAGAGGAGTACTTTTTAGTAGAATGGATGGAGTGAGAATTGTGGAGAAGAGGTTTCAATCATGAGATGAGATGAATGAGGATGGATGGTCGGGTAGAAGAGAGAGAGGAGGGAGCGAATTTCCTAGTCTCGTGTCTGGTTTGGTTGGTCGGTGGTGAATTTACGCACGCTCCACCCAGTCTTCCCTGCCCTAGTAAAATTTTACTCAATCTCGCTAGGTGGTAGTCACTGTGGTGGGATAGATTTTAGATAAGGCCATTTCAATATTGCACAACATTTTATTAGTACTTTAGTTAAAATGGAAATAGGAGATGATATAGGAAAAGTATAAAAGAAACATTAATACCAACCAACGTCAGCTTTGACCTTATCCTATCGAAATGATGTAAAATGAAGCTTTAGTGGTCTCGTCTGGTGGTGGGGTGGGGGTCAGGTGAGGTGAAGTGAATAAAGGGATAAGAAGCCACGTTAAATTATGGTCACCAACAACCAACACCAACCCGGTCATTAATGCATTATTACAGAAATATTGATTTGACCTTTATAGGAAAATATTGTAATGTTTCGCAATGTTGATTTGTTGGTACGTAAATGTCCAGGTAATTTCGCAATCTGAATGGTGCTTGTCATGCATTCATAAATGCATAATGAAATGATGGTGAGAACTGACTCTGAAAGTTGTGCCCAAGTCACTCTTACATAAATGCATACACGTGGAAAATATGTTTATTGTGATACAAATCTATCGTTGAAAAAAATGGTAAATTTTATACAACAATTTGTCTGATTTGTTTATTGTTATTAATTATTGATGTTATGAAAAAGGACTAAAAACTGGAATGAAACTTGATATGAATGGTGGTGCATGCTATATATGGACTGTTGTGGTGAACGTGTCAATTAATGAAGATGAAGCTTTCCTGCACAAAATCCTGCATGCATTAATGAGTTAATGAATTAAATTTGAGAATGTGTACTTGATTCAATTCAATAACATTGAATTTGAGACTGACTAGACTGGAAAATGAATCATTCATTGAATGAATTTCATTCCATTTTACGATACATATATAAAGAAGATGGAAAACTTAATGATGTTAAAGCGATGCATGTAGACTCACATTACATAATGGATCAAATAATGTCAAATGTACAAAAAATTCACTTTAAATATTAAGACTAGACTCTACTATGTACTCACCTTAATTTTTCCAGTTACGAGAAGAATTTCTTGTCCTTTTCCTTTTATTCTAAATATTCTAAAAAGTCATTAGTGAGCTCGAGTGTTGTATTCTTCAGAAGTAGCACACGAGGTCTAATCAGAGTGTCCTGAACACGACTGACGGACGTCTTATCAAGCCAGATTGTAAATTGATTAAACGTGATGCCTGTCTTGTTCAAGTCAACAAGACGGTTGAGAATGTCGAGTTTATGAGTCATGTCCTCCAGTTCTCATTTTATCTTTTTACAGAATTTAGAAATGCAGACTGCAGACTACAATGAGAATAATATGAATGCGGAGTCAAATTTACGGATAAGGGGACTTTGGTTAGTTGGAAGCGTGTATGTTTAATAGGAAATTGGACTCCAAGACTTGTAGTTGAAGTCGCTTCTTCTACACGTTATTTTCCATTATGTTTGTTTAAAATGACTGAACTGAATCTTAATGAACCTATTTGATTTTCCATGTATAGTGTATGTAATGTAGTGTTTGTAGCTGAATAATATCGCAGTATTTCTTATACATTTTTGCAAAGCTGCGTAAAGGATTTCAGTAACCATAAAACTCATTCCATGCATCAATAATATTTATGGACGCAGGGTAATATAATATTGGAATTATGCAGCAGCCAAAAGTATGTTTTATCACACTTAAAATTTCGTTTGGCTGTTAAATTTTCATTGCGTAATGAATTCTGGAACTACTAGACACGCTCCATAAAATATATTTATGACGGTGCATGGTTGAGTTATTGAGGGGTTTGTCTGTAATGAGCAGGATGACTCATCAATGCGTCAACTTTCGATAAAGAAATGAAAAGTACTTAACATCGACTTGCGACGGGATTGAAAGAATTGATGGAAAACCATTTTTAAACACCAATCTTTTTAAACTCAACGTTCGAAATTAAAAGAAGGAACGAGTTCGTTAGGGGGACATGCAGGACTTTCATGTTGACATGTGTTGATATGGCTTGTTTGTAAGACACAGCCTTTGTCTTGAAACTAAAAAAACTAAAGTCCTTGGACGTGACCCAGCTTGTGCAATGTCAAAATTAACCCCACGATGTCCCCATCAAACTGTTCATTACAAAGGATGAACATTCTGGAAGTTAAAGTGGGTTTAATTCGTTTTCCGTTGCGATGCTTTGTGGAAAAGCGAAGTCAATATTTCTAAATCTTTGAATTACTATGATGTAGTAAACTTCTTATTGCATATGCGATTTGAAGTTGTTTGGGTTCTTAATTTACTGCAGCTGCATCTGACGAATTCACACATTTCTTGTTTTGTTTAAATTCACAATTCTAATTGTAGAATTATCATATGAATAGTCTGCATGGAACACATCTTCAAAGAATACAAATTATAAGGTTATGAGACCTTTTGTCTGCTATAGGGTAAATACTCTTACTCGAAATTTCACCTTCTCATTCATACAGGTCTACAACTATTATTTGTATACAATAAAAGCCAAAGTTCAAGAGATTTCGGACCACGTATATTCAATAATACTAAATTCTTATCAGAACGCATAAATTGCATCCCAACAGCAAATGCATGAATCAAACAACAAAATCATAACATTATATGTTGCAGAGCTTACATAACAAACCAAAATTAACATTACATAAGGGTATTGTTGTATTATGCAACACACATGAAGTGAAAGTCAAACGAAGCAATCCATTTTTGGCAGAGAGGATTTGTATAGAATTGATTCGATTGCGAAACAAAACAACGAAGAAAAGTTCGTTGTGTTCCGGGAAAAAGCGCTTTTCAACCAAAATACTACTTTTCCTTTGTAATGATGTAACGTTACCAATTCTCCAAAGAATGAAAATTATTGGGTTTGGGAGTTGTGTTTTTTTGTGTGAAGCAGTCAGAGCATTAAGAATCCTTTCCTTCCTGTTGTGCAATGCCAAGAAATAATTCATGGCATTATTGAAACAACACCGAAATACACTAAATGTGCCCATGTATAAATGCCCTTATAAATACTTGGTCGATGAAACGATATATATCCTGAACAAGAATAGGGATATTATTATGTCGGCCTGCTTTCTTGACATCGCTGATTCGATATAGAGTGAAATCTGGAACACGCATAAAGATGAGCTGAAGTTGAAGAGTGCATGGTGATGAATGCCCATGTTTTACTTTCTCTCGATGTCCAAGGTGTAAATTATTAAATGCAAAACCTAAATTTAGAACAGTTTACTTAATTATGAGCCCTTTGTTGTTAATTTCCGTCTCCATGGTCATAGTCGTTCGTATGTTCATATCCATTTATTTCTCCCTATGACTTAAGAAGTAAAAAGTAACCCTTGATCGCTCATGCTCAAAGAACAGCACAGCACAGGACATAGGTACAACGAATTATGGATTTAAACCACCAACCACACGGCTATATGTATATCTGACTCAACTGAACCACGCAAAGTTTTGCATTGACTTCCAAATGGCAAAACCAAAGAGTAGCAGCGTCAACCGTGAGTTTATGAGCTAGTCACAGGTCGATAAGTGTTCAACTCAGATCCTTCATTCTATCCATCCTTCTATCCACTTCATTCTATCAGGCCAGGCCAGGGAGTACAGAAAGAAATCAACCCTTTCAATAAAATATACAGACAAATTTTCCCCCAAATATAAGGTTTCCAGATTGAAATCTCATTTAGTTGCGTCTTATATTCACGCCATTGATTTGTGATATCAACTATTGACAAGGAGTTAATAAAGTTTGTAAGGTCAGGCAGGAAAGACAAAGGGTTCAATATATACCTTGACTGGAAAGCAAATCTAAAGACATCAAAATCTTAGACGTAGTTATTCTTAACAACGCTGTGACTAAAGCTTATTTCATGAAAATTTATACCGTGATTGTGCATCATACTGCTGTTGGTGATTTCAATCAAGTAAACGTGATCCAAATGTCCTTGGTATACATAAACCTCCAAACACCAACTAACACAGTTGAAGTTGTTTGAACATTTCAGTGCCATCGTTCTTTGAAGCGTTACCGTGATATTGCGCAATTAGTGGTACCCTTGTCACTTTCTGTATTCAAATATTCTACTCGTGGTTAAATTGCTGGTGTTTATTGTGCGTGATTCGTTGACACAATACAAATCTTTGCTTTTAAAGTTTTTGTAAGCAATAAATTCAACTTCATCATGACTAGCGTTGTTGCGAAATCCAACGAGAATTTCTTCAGACAGTCCAAGAATAAATCCGATGTCGTAGTGACAGGTTAGTATATTATGCAATTTCAACAATCATTTTCATCAGTATACATATGTATTTGAATTTATGGTTCGGTTATGTAATAATACACTGATTGGAATCTTCATGTTTTCTCCAATTTTATTTCGAAAACCGATATCTGAAATTGCTTTCATACGTACTCATGAAATAAAATTTAAAGTAGTTGAATTTTTAGTTTACAGCTCTGACAATATCATATCTCGTCTATCCAATACGAATTGAATAGACGAGAAATACATAAATGCACACCGATAATTTTATTTTGGCCTGTTGAATCATATTTTCATAATGCCTAAATTGTGAGTTTAACATTGACAACCATTAAAAAAGGAAATGCTATTTAAGTGGATAATAAGGCGTTAATTAATGACTAATGTTGTATTTATTTGTAGAGGAACAACTACTGAAGAAAGAGTTTATTACTCCTGATGAAGTTCTTCGGCTGAACAGAGTCACCGAAAGTGAGACCATTATTCATTTACTACACATGATTATATATGGCTACAATTTAACGCTACTCCTGCATTTAACAGAATTTTACTTTCCGCACAAATTAAATAGTATGGATTTTTTTTTGCACATTTGTACAAAATTACATCAGAGTGCAACTAAGGTTGAAGGTTATTATGTTACAAAAACCGTTTCGCTTGGTCAACACTCCTTGTTGATTTGCCCTAGTGAGAGTGACTATGATAATCTTGGTCTGTCCGTATTTGTATAACAAGCGTGCACGTTATCTTTGAACAAAATAAGTTTTTCATCCATTACGTTTATGCATAGATGTGCATGGAAGATTTTAGCACCATAGCGCGGTTTCGATTTCCTCATTTGATAACTTATCATACAAGCCATTTATGGCAGTTGTATCGACAGGACATGGTAAAGTGAACCTCTGTGGTATACACATATTAGAGTTTATGCAGATTTTACTACTAATTTACCAATTCATATAAAAACCCAAGCTATTGTACGTTACATTTACGTTGATTGTATTCCTTGTTATAGACTACCTATGCAAGCCAGAGGAAAATGTCTACGAAATTGATTTCACCCGATTCAAAATTCGTGACATGGAGACAAATACAGTGTTATTTGAAATAGCTAAGCCGACAGGTAATGAATCTTTGCATTGTCTATGGTATTTCTAACTGCGATTTTCTTGTCTCTCATGCATTTCCAGATCTTGTGGAATCTCACGACAATGAAGAAGACATTGATCCAAACGCTGGACGCTTTGTGAGGTACCAGTTCACGCCCCAGTTCCTGCGTTTGAAGATTGTTGGAGCGACGTGAGTTGAATTTGATGAGCATAATAAATTTTTGCTACTTCATTGAGGTTTAAGATACTAGAAATGTGGAACCTCATTGTAATAAATGAGTCCATCAATCAAGGAATCTAGGAGAAAGCATTTTAAATACATGAGACTATAATGATATTGAAAGGAGTTTATTTTTAAAGGGTGGAATTCACCGTGGGGGTAAAGGCTGTGGAAAACTTCAGGATGATAGAAAGACACTTTTTCCGTGACAGACTGCTGAAAACTTTCGACTTTGAATTTGGGTTTTGCATTCCTCACAGTCGGAATACATGTGAACACATCTATGAATTTCCACCACTGTCTCCGGAACTCAGTGAGTACTGAATTGATTATGTTGAAATGCATTTAAAGGGTTGAATTAGATTTGACACCCCATTATTCTACTAATTTATCACGGTAACGGTGGTATTAATAGTGTCACTTGAAATGACTATTCTGCGTTTATCCTTCATCATCAATGTCTCTCCCTTGCATATTCTATATGTAGATCAACGTTTTCATGCCATGCAAATCCCTTTTAAACTCTCGACATGACCACGCCACACCAATTAGTGGTACCATCAACTTTTTTTACCTAATTATTTTTTCTTACAGCGAAGGAAATGATTGCATCCCCATTTGAGACGCGATCGGATTCCTTTTACTTTGTGGACAACAGGTTGATAATGCACAACAAAGCGGACTATGCTTACAACGGAGGACTTCAAGTTCCCTAGTCATTCCTTTTGTAGAAAGTATTATTAGAGAAGAAGGAAGATGGACAGCAATTAAAAAATAATGAATCGGCTATCATCGCAATTATTTAGCTCTTCTTGACTAATAATGTAGCCCGTAGGTAGACAAGACATATAGGATGCAGGAGCATTGTACTGTAATAATTCACGTTATGTATCCATTCAATAACAATAAATCACTTCACATTTTACTTATAAATACGACATTTCTCATTCTGATGTTTGCTTGTAGATATGTTACATACTATTATTATGATATTTTATGACATTTACATATGTCATATTCCAATCAATATGATGCATGTACTTGCTTATACAATACTTACTTTACTTATCCATGACTTATGTATGAATTAATTAGTCAATAAATTCATCATTAATTACCCTGCATTTTATGTAGTAGGAATAATTACCATTTTTACTTATTTATTTCAAAGGGAATAAAAAGAGACGGAAATAAATGATGTTATACACCATTCTTAAGTTGATGCCCTCGTATTTATTACTATATGCATATTGGTATCATACTATTACTACTGCATTTAGATTCTTAAACATTCTCAAAGTCTATTGATTCAAAAAATTGAAAAAGTCAATGTCATTCATGAGGGGACGTTTTCCGCAATGCAGTGCAGTGGTGCCTGGTGCGGCTTTGGGTTGTGCTCGTTTTACATAAGAGACGAGTTAATAATTTCACTTATTAAATTTATTGAAAAAGATAAAAAATCTAATTTTCTCTGATTTGTATGAATCTCTATGAACATCAGAGGTTGTGGGTCATTATATGGCTTGGGGTATTGTTGATGACGTCGTTGTTGGACAATGACCAATGCAATGGAATGGAGTGGACGGGACACCAGGATGGCCATCGAGTACAATCTTTGTGTATAACATAGCCCTTCTTCACCGGCGGATTTAGTATTCAAATTTGTAGCCAAATACAAAATTGTATATATTCCTCTATCTTTCTCTTTGTCGTCTCTCTTTTTTACTAAAGGAATGCCGAATGGTCGTTTAATTATACTACTAGGAGATAGTTTAGTTATCCAGTTCTTCAATCTATCCTCATATGTGACAAAATGAGCACACCCTGTCTACAAGGAAATACGTGTGCATTTCAAATATTAGGATTAATCCCTGATTCAACATTTCCCTTCATTCATCAATTACAACTCTTCCTATCAGAAAATGTACGGCAATATTACAAAATTCCCTGTAAAATGTAAATAAAAATCAGATAGTCTTTGCTGTTGTCAGAGTTGTTCATCTCAGGCCTTCTCCTAAGTATAAAGTAAAGAAAGGGTTATCTGTTGGTCAAGACTCCAGAGTGCAACTGCCACTGCAACCTATCAAGTTTTATGTTTTTTTCGTTGTCACTATCTGACCCCTCGACCTTAATCCTGCTGTGTTTAAAGTATCCCAGTGATCACCAAGAGTAAATTTGATACCTGTTTTTTTGGTTGCTTCGAAGGGGCCGCAAAAAATTCCAACGTTTCAATATTTGTCGTCGTGTTTGGAGCTTCTTGGAATTGACTTTAGGATTTTAAGTAAAATAAGATGTCGAACGCGGTAGGAGATCGAGATGGGTTGATGGGTGTAAGTACTTATTGTTACTAATTATTGAAAATAAACGATTGTAACAAACTGCGTTGCTTAATAATGAGATTGAAGCTGATGTGATTTATTATTTGTTCCAAAGGCCATTATAACGGCGACAGCTCCACCAAGTTTTGGGAATTCTGATGGTAAAAGTAAAGCTGATAAGGGTGTTGGACAAAAAAAGGCGAGCAGGACACAACCAAAGGAGGTGTACTGTGAAGGGTGTAGTGATACTGGAGAGGTCATGTTGACGTGCAGTGAATGTTCAACGGTATCATATCATCCTGTATGTGACGATCCTCCTCTTGAAGAAACGGATGTAAAGGAAGCACGGTGGCAGTGCCGAAGTTGTCGAAATAAACATGTAAGACAATCAGGATGTATAGAGGGGTTGCATGGGATAGAGTGGATGAAAGTTGTATTAAATTTAATGTTTTGATATTGTTCTAGTTGTTGACTGAAGGCATTTTGTCAAAGACATCTGAGAAGTTGGAGCAAAATGAATCTGTTGATGATGAAAGTGATGATCACGTTTGGAACCCTTTAGGAATATCGGATGATGAGAATGAAGAAAAAAAGGACAAGGATAATATCATGGAAGTTGATGAAGGTAGAGACCAATTCTAATGAATTCTAAGGAATCCTTATTGGCATTGGGGTTTTTGTTTTAGTAACAGAAACAGATTCAGGGGCAAACCAAATTGAGGAAGACCCAGTTATCTCGGGGAATAATATGACTCAAGTAAATAAACACAATACTACACAGGAGGCACGGCGTAAATCTGTTAAGCTTAGAATGCTAATGAAAACAGCTATAGGTAGTGCTAAATGTAGCAATCCAGTGCTGTTTGAACTTCCTAGGAGTTTCCAGACAAATCCGTACAATTTTCCAGGTCAGTAACTTTTCAAGTAATTTCTATTCAGTTCAAACTATATATTTTAAAATACAGGGACGAGTAGAAGTGCTATTAAGAGACCAGCAGGTGTTAAGGTGAAGCCTGCTATCGTTGAGTTGGAAAATTACTGCACTCCAAGACCTCTTTCTTGTTGTTTCAAATGTGGAAGGTAAAACTTACCAGTGCCAATGAAAGAATTGGTTTAAACTTAAGTAAATCTGACTAACAGTTAGTAATACTTGTGTGTGTGTTTGTGAGTATAGTAGTTGCCGTACAGCTCCATTGATTCACTGTGATTATTGCCCGAAATATTTCCATTTCGATTGTTTGACACCACCGTTAACTACACCTCCTGTGGGCTTGTGGATGTGCCCTTTGCACCCTGAACATTTCATGGAGACTAAAATGTTAAGATCGACGCGTCTGTCTGAAAGGGTCGCACTTTGGAACTTCACAAACAAACAGGTTGATAGAGCTGCAGTAGAGCTCAAGTTTCTTGTAAAATGCTCTCGAGAAAATCCTCCGTTTGCAAGGAAGATACCGTGGCCACCAACCCAACGGGTGAGAGAGAGAGAAACAAAGCCACACTTAATATTAACCCAAAATGTTGAACATATTTATAACTAAGTGAGTTTGCTTTAGTGTACATTGGATCCTGGTGATGGGAATATTTCAGTTCCAAATGTGAAAGAATCGGACTCCCAGATCCCGGTAATTTAATAGCAGTCAATTATTGTGGTAGGCTTGTTTAAATGCGTGTTTCGATTTGAAATTGTAGTTTATGGATAAAGCTAAATTGGAAATACGAATGGATACTCCATTAAAGCAAGGTAAGAAGTTTTGATGTTATTGAACTAGAATTTAGAACGATATGTGTAATAATACAAAGATGGGACGAGCATAAGAAATGAACTTATAAGAATCAATGACCATATTATCTTTCATCATGCATCTCTATCCTTACCCAATTAACGAGTTAAGGCAGTGAGGACTACCTAATTGATGTTTAATGTCTAATCAATGTTTATGTATTTACAGAGCTATACCAATGTTATTCTGATGCTATTCAAGATTTCTCTGAGCTAGTACAGGATGGTACTGTTGTTGAGCTGCAAGACGATATTTTTTCACGAATTTCATCTGCTAAAGTCAAATTAGAATTTGATTTGCCCGGAAATGGTAAAATTAAATTGCTTAGTGTGTATTTAACTAAAAACCATTTTAACTCTTTGAATTATAGAAAGTGAACCTATGAAAGAACGTAACTGTCAAAAGCCGAGTTCGAAAGTTTCCCATGAAACTAAAAATGCTGAGAATTTCTGTGGCTTTGATGCTTTACTACAAGCCGCTTCAATCATGACTCAGAATAAAAATCATACCCATCCTCTCAGTTCGAGGGATGTGTATTTTGATAACGGTACCGGTCCTCAAATCTCAGCTGCGCCAGAAATGGCAATCCGTTACTCCTTGAAGGTTAGTCCATGTCTGAACTATAATTTAAAGGACTTGTAGTGGGAACGGAGTTCAGAAGCATTTTATTTCCATTGCAGGACAATTCCCCTGTATTGATGGAAATTTTATTTGTTGACCAAAAACGAAAATTGAGCATATTTGATGCGCAAGTTTTCTTTGGTACTGGGAAATACGAACACAGCAATACAGCTGTAGTTGACCCATCAAAGTTTGTCGACTGCCCTCGTTTGTCCAGTTATCATGCCATTCTATATTTTGACGCCCACCGCAAACAGTGGGAAATCCTTAACTACAGTAAGCACGGCATTAGTGTCGATTGTTGCCGCTATATTCTGAAGCCAAAACAAAAGAAAATTCACAAAACTAGCAACTTGCAAATTATGAAGGATGAAATTATAAGGAAACGAAAAGTCTTGATTGAGAGACAGTATAACTTCCGTCCACCAGTCCTTCGAAGCGAAGTGGTAAGTAGATGTACATGTATTAGACAAACCTGTACTTTATTCTTGAAACTTTTGATCATGAGACCTGTTTTCAATCTGTAGATTTGCGAATGTTACGAACATGAAATAGAACGTTGTATGAACACCATTGACAATGAAGGAAGTGCCCCTGTCTGGCAATATTCACAAATCCAAATCGGTTGTCTTCGAATGATAGTGACGAACATTTCTGAAAAACCGATAAGTGGAGTTGAGGGGAATCTCCCTGACGTGTCCGTAACAGAAAATCGAGGAACTGCAACTGTTATGAATAACCTGCCAATAAAGCCAAGATAATCCCATCTATATCCAAATATTATCCAATATCCAAGCAAGTATCATCTAATCCCTCATAAATTACTCGGATTTGATTCTATTTTCAGACAATAAATTCAAATTTATGTTTAATAGCTCGTAGCGTTTTTATGTTGTAAATAACCCATGTTTTTTATGTCTTTTATTTAAAAAATTTGTTGCACAATTTTTTAACAAACAAAATGTGTTACAAGAAGCAAGATAAACTTGTCAGGCAGTTTTGTTTATGCATTTGCTTTACAAACAATAAAATAACTATCCTAATATCACTTCGCAGTATTTTTTTATAGAACGGCAACTCGGGTACACAAAAGCGTTTCCAATTTGTTCTTGCCAATTTGATGGCTTTATACAAGGCTTGTCTGTGGGTAGATTGCTGAAGTTGTTACATTTATTTTTCTTGTAGCACAGACAAATGGAGTCAAATTGAAGGTGGAAAGCGTATTATGAATTTAAAAAAGGTGTGATTGTAGTTCTTTGTGCTCTTGTCTGATGGATTGCATGAGGTGGGTTCTGTTGGATTATCTGGTTTTGTTGTTTTTAGTTCTTGAAACGTCTTTGTGACTAGGATTTTTTAATTCATTGCGAGTTAACGCTGGCCAATAGTTCTACATATGACTCCAGCTCCTTGATTCTCTTGTCCTTTAATGAAACCATGACATGCAGTCTCTCAACTTCTAAGCATTTACGGATGTACCCAGCTCGGAACTGTAAATTAATCAACATACATTTGCATAACAGAATGTTTAACAGCTATTTTTCAAGTTAGAACGTTAGTAATAAATCATAAATGCATACGTCATCAAACGTGACCAGATCCACATTGTTCTGCATATTTTTCACTCTTTCAAGACTATCTCGTCTGAAGGAACTAGGTTGGGTTGAGGAGCTAAGGTTGGGGGATGACCCCGTTGAATTTGTTGATGTCTGAAGCTGATTTACAATAGATGACACTTTCTTTTGCTGAACTGCTTGGTTCATCTTGGTTTTCTCCCACTTTTCCTTAGAGTCCTTTTCTCGTGACTGAAACAAAGTGTTGGAAATGCTATAAGTCACTTGTGCGTAAATCTGACTACAGCCTAATTGGGTTTGGCATTAAATGAAAATTTGTCTGAAATCGATTCTAATAAATTCAGTATATGGGAAACTGTGACATTTTTTAAGAAAGTTTTAAGTTAAACGTTGAACCAAAAGCAGATACATTACTTTATACTCGTTAGTTATGTTACAATGTTAGGTTTGGTTGTACTACCGCATCGTATTTGCAAGCGTCCTGTTGCAGAAGATTAATAATTTGCAGGATTTTTGTGGAAGGTGATCTTCGAAGTGGGTGGTGAAGGGGCGGAGAACTGGGGGCTGCGGTGGTGGCCAAACTCATGTCTGTATTGACCCCAGAGTCATAATCGTAGTCTTCGTCTCCTCTTGGGGTAAAGGGGATGCCACCATCCTCGTCACTTTCGGGTTCTTCAGAGTCAGAACTCTCATCTTCAACTTGTTCGGTTTCCTGTTAATCGCATAACATGCAAACGCAAACTCAATCATGCAAAAACTTAGCGAAAAATTAGTGAAGGACTACAGAGAAACAAGCTAGAAAGACATGCAGATATTGTATGCCTTATGAATTAGTATGACATTGGCCATAAAAGTTTTACCGTTATTAGTTGAGATTTAAAAAAAAGCATGATTGATAATGACGAGAAAATTAATATGAAAGCAAATTGAATTATCATTCCATCGGAAAAGCGTACGTAGTTAAGGTCGAGTTAAAAGAAACGGTAAATCACAATCCAAGATAATTGTTTAAATCATATTCTTACAATAATTCGACTCATGCAATGGAATTCGCTTGATTTGGGTTTTTCTTAACTATCTGCAAGCATGAATTTAAAGAGCTAACAAAATTTTACCGTATCAGATATACACAGATATGTCCGTACATATTCGGC
>JAQIWQ010000175.1:0-22931 GCA_034695825.1 Folsomia inoculata | reverse complement strand
TGGACTTGCTGTGGAGGAGAAAAGCACAGGAATCTTTGCCAAACTCGCATCTTTGTTCGGAAAGGTAAGTATTTACTTTTTTCTACAGATTCTTTCTTCTTTATATTAGGAGAACATTCTTGCATGAATCTGTGATTATTAGACAATGTAGTTTATGTAGGGCTTTCTCCATCTATTATTAATTCTGAATACCACCTCACCCTCAGTCTTGGCATCCGGCATTATTAGTTATTGATTCTGTGGAATTAAATTACTTTTCTGGGCTGAGTCTTTGAATATGGGAAATAATAAAGCATTAAATGAAAAGGACACGGAGAAAGAAATGGAAGGAGTATCAGATTCAGATGCATCCCGTTTAGAGAAAGTATGTAAAAGAATGAACGTGGAAGATGAGAAAATTCGCCACCATCGAAATGTCTTTAATCCAGAGCTAGTGGTTAGGAAGGACGGCTATCTGTGTCCCCGTATCCAGGAAATACCCTTTCTTGCCAAATTCAGAGTTCAATGTCAAGGTGAAGACGACGATTGTAACTGCAATAGTCCACCCCCACCCTCAGACGACGATTGCAATGAACCACCCCCAGAAGACACTTGTTCACCACCATCTCTCCAAGAAGATGAGGAATGTGACGATGAGGATGAAGATGATGACTGCGACGATGTTGTGGAAGATGATGAAGATGAATGTGTAGAAGATGGTGAAGGAGAATGCATCATTGATGATGAGGATGATGAAGAAAGTTGTGAAGACGATGTCCCAGATTGTCCTAGTCCAGACAACTGCAATTACGAAAAGTTTAATCAACCTCCAACATGTTGCAACGATTGTCTACAGAAAGGAGCCAGTTGTTGCACACCTATGAGTAATTTCGTCATAAGAGTTCAAGCTCCATTCACAGGAGGGTCATCAGAAAGCTGCGAAACTATTGTGGACAAGTTGTGCAAGTCCAGAGCACCCATGTATCCGGAACCACCTAAAGGCCAGCCACCATCAGAATCCGAAGCGTCAGTACCACAGACAGACTCCAACAACAATGTGAAGGTAATCGAAATAATAGAGGAGCCTATTACTTGTGTCTGTATTCCGAAATCTGAGTCCCCACCAACCGCTATTGCTGCCACTAGCACACCTTCTGCTAAAACCCAAGAACCACCTAATTCAGATAATTCACCAAAATGTGAGTCAGGTGCAAAAACACCGGAACAATCTCGAAAACTCCCTCCACCTCCATGCCCCCCATTAGCGACACCCGAGCCTAAATGTCAAACAAGGAAAGTTGATCCACCTGAACTTGCCCCTCCAGAAAACATGAGTACCAATACTTGCATCAAATGTGGAAAGACAAAATGCGATTGTAATCAAGATCTGAAAGATCACTTGAAAGATTGTGCAGGCCTTGGTGCACTCCCCGAAATTAGTCCACTGGTTCAAAAATGTGAAGAAATTCCACCACCACCACCACCTGAACCCGTCAAACCCAAATCATGCTCCAAAAAATCAAATGAACCTTGGAACTATGAAGCTAAACCCCTGTTCTTTGACAAGAAGAAAGGGCCTCCGTGTGGGAGTTGCAGTTCGAATGAAGCAAAACCAATGGAGAAAACTTGCCCTATCCCTGAAGATCAAGTTTCAGAAGCAACCCAGACTGCACCAACTCCAGAAATTTCAGAACCAACCCCAACACCAAAGCCGGAATGTCCTCCCTCACAAAATGACTGCGCCACACTTTCTGCGACGGAAATGTGCCGTGCAAACCTTGCAAGCTTGATGTGCGGATGCCCCGTCCCTGCCCCTCCCACAGAAGGGTCAACAGATGAAAGAGAACCATCCGTATGGAATCCTCCCCCACCCCCACCATGTGCTTATTGTGGAGCTCAGACACGAGGTGACAATGAGGATTGCGCCCTTTGTGCTTACACCAGAAAAGCTAGAGATCCTTATCGTTATGATTGGATTTGTCCCACCATCATTGAGTACAAACCTCCAGATGATTCATGTCTCGTCAAAGTAGAAGAGCCAAAATGCGACAGCGATGAATTTGACATGACTCCAGAAGGGCTACCCGTCTATGAAGGTGGAATGTGTCTAACAAGGGCTACTTACTTTTTGTGGAAAGCTAATGTAATTATCATTCTCAATCAATCACAATCCCAGTTCAGTGATAGTGTTTGAAGACTAACTTTCTCTTGGCATTTTATAGCCATTTGGGAACTCTCTAAAACGGTTGGGGCTTGAAAATGAATGCTACAAAGGCTTCCATCGCTGTACTGAAGGCGAGGAAGGTTGCGTTTGTAAGCCCAAGTACAAAGGAGGAATGAGTCTGGATGAGTATACAACGTTTATTTGGAAAACTACAAAGGGCAATAAAAAATGTATGTCATGTCAGATTGTTAGGCTGTCTTTGCGTTGAATTGTTCCGAGCTGGTTTGGTTTGGTTGGTTGCGTTCATTTAATGTTCCATTTTTGGTTACTTTCACACGTGTTGAGTTGGACGTTGAATTTTAGTTAGATCGATGATTAGTATGTTAATGGTTATATGTTTTATGCTATGTATCATCATTGCAGATTGCAAATGTTTAATCTATTATGTTATTCTATTTGCAGAAGTAAATCATGGCATCGGATAACAGGATGATGGCGTTGGACATGAAGCAGAAATCACACTACTACCCACGGAAATCCCCACAAAAATATCGACTTTCACTCATCAAAATGCTACTACTACTTGTGATTTAATGCTATCTTCCCACTTTGTACAACAAATTTTAAATTCTTGTCAATAATACCAAATTAAAAACTATCTCAAATAAAGACTTTTGTCAAATACCCATCAATTTTTGTCAAAAATAAATTTAAGACTCTCTAAAATCTAGATTTTAGTAAAATATTCAACAAATTTGCACCGTAGCTTGGTTTGTTGAAGCATGCTGGCATCCTCATGAGGTCAAGTCTGCATTTCTGTCCAACAAAGTTTTCATCTGCATCCTTCCATTCTTTTCTAAAGATTGACCTTGCACTTACTTTTTTCTAAAATTGCACACTTCACACAATTCTTTGTCCATTTCGTTCCCACCCCAACGCATTTTCTGGCGTTCTCCAAAGAGGAAAGTGAAGAACGAGAGAGTGAAGAGCTCGTCAAAGGTCAGAAAATTTTCATTCCTTCTCCAACTTTTCTGTGAAGCAGACGCACATCCAGGAGCTCCTCTTCAACTCCTCAACGTAGTTTCCTGTCTTTTCTCCGACCTCCTCCCACACCTTACCACACCAAACCACACCTCTCATCCATCATCATGAGTAACTGCTCCGAAGTAAGTTCCCATACCTTCTTTTCTCACAAGGTCACAGACTAATTTTTTCCTTTTTTCTCTCCACCCACCAGCCACCAAAGCCCAAGTGTTGCGAACCTCCAAAGAAGGAGAAATGCCCACCACCTCCACCCCCTCCATGCCCCCTGCCACCAACGGCCACCTTCACCTGCCCCGCAGAGGAATGCAAACCTGTCCAGAAGCCATTTTGTCCAGAAAAGAAGAAGGATGATTGCGTCTGTGTGGGAGCAGCCTCGACGTGCGGAGACAAGAAACCCAAAAACGGTGAGAATCAAAGAATTAAATCATGAAAAAATGAAGTTCATTCCATGAACTCATGACGTTTTTTGTTTTTTGGGTGACGCAGACTGCTAAGGATGACCTACCGCGTCTTCTCTCCTTCATTCATTCATTCATTCATTAACGGAACGGAACCTGCGCAAGATAATTTTATGATCACTTTTAACTTTTTCTCTTACTTGCTATGTCAAAGCCTTGTCAAAATTTTTGTAGTGGAATAAACATCTAAATCCCAGTAAAACCCTGCCCTTCACTTAAGTAATTAATGAGAAATAAGTTAAGTTAGTATACTAGCTCGTAATTCTAGTTCCAAAATAAAAATTGGCACTTTTAAGCCGCATTTATTTCACTTTTCATTGCAATTGGCAGCCAATTGATTCAGTTAAGTCATCACATAGGGTTATATTACATAACATTTGCTCAGAGATTAGCAATCATATTTTTTAATCAATGATACATTTTCTTTGTCACGAAAAGGTTATCAAAACGAGCACACGTATGTATTTTTTAGCTTTCTCATTACATAATAATTAGTCATAGTAGGGGAGGTTATATGTCATTTTTAAATTATAGATAATAAATTAGCGATGGAGTTAAAAATTCCTAGTTTAGTTTGTAATATTATAAAGAGAATATTTTAAGCCACTGCGATTAGTTAAGGAAGGAGTCATTTTAGTAAATGCCTCCCTTCGTCAATAATGTTATCCTTACAAAGTACAACGTTTAAGCCGACTATATTGCATGACATGTCACAAGGATACAAGGGAGCAAAGCCATGATTAATCAAATTAAGCCTTCCCATCCGATATGCTTATCCATTTTAAGAGTTACAATAAAATACAATATTATTATTGTTACACTATTAATGGCGATAGATTGTATTCCAACAATAACCAGGAAATAAATAGATACGAGTGGAATTATAGTTTGCACTAGGAAAGACGAAGTCTATCTAGCAGAGCTTCGTTGCGTTAAAATATTCCATTTTGTGTTAAAACATGGTAATCTTGGTAAGGGTTAGAGATTTCACAATCATGGGTTGTATTTGTATGACTTGTCTGCAAGGGTATGGACCCTTGAAGTTCAATGTTATGCCATTGAACAAAAGAATATTACTATAATAATTATTAATAATCTTGACATAGTTCGTTTTTAGATCGTCTTTTACAGTACTATTAAAGTTATAATAATACAAAACTAAACGTACAAAAACTACACTAGCAAATGATTGTGGTCAAGTGAAAGCAGTTGGATTCATAAATGTAAAATCACAAAAGAATCAGATTATTTGACTACAATTTGGATTATGGATTATAATTTCACAAAGAATAGAATTATTACACTATTAATTCATTGTCAAATACTTTGCATGCATACGTTAACGTTTGCACACAGCGAAGTTTACTTCGTCCCGATATATTAGGTTAAAAAACAGCAATTCCAGTTCAAGGAAGGCAACGGCTAGATAAGCACCAATAAAAAAATGGTAAGCAAGTGTTATGTAAATTATAAGACACGATAATTAAAAAAGTCAGAAAATGACTGAAATTGGAGGTAGTTTTTTTAAAATTCTCAAGTGAGGAAGAGATGGTTTGGTTGGGTAATGTTGATTAGATTAGACTCCGAGATTTTGGTGGTGATTAGATGACCAAGGCCATGTCTCTTGTTTTGGTAGCAGGGGCACGCTTCCCTTGCCACAGAGCGTTGTGAATGGTGAAAGCGTCTATCGTCACTGTTAAATGCTTCGTGTGTACTGAAAAAATTACAACATTTAGATTAGTTAGTTGAGTTTTACAATAGCTAGGTCAAAATCACAATTACCTTGGCTGAAACATTTTCCACCGGAATTATATCTAAAAAATAAAATGATTATGCAAATTATAAGGGACTACTTGTGATTCATGCTAATGACACTCACTTGAAAAACTTTTCGAACATATCATCAGTGACTTGCTTTGGTCCTGTAAAAAATCGTTATATAATTTCGCATCCATACAAAATCAGGCATCCCAATCCCATTCCATTCGAAAATAAATTATACAAAACTAATCTTACCGACTCCGAATAATTTCACCACTTCATCCCTCTCCGGTATGTATGAATACAAAGCTCGAAACTGGCAACCAGCATCTCTGAACATTATCAAAAAGTGTTTACTTTCGGACCTGTTGACTTCATCCAATACTCGTAACTTATGATCACGATTCACCACACCGGGGAAGACACAATATTCTACAATACATTGCACAAAGTTACAATTAATTACATACATAAATATTATACACCAATGTAATGCAACTTACCAACAGCATTCAGCATGATGCTCCTATTGGACTTTGCCGTTGGCTGCTTATACAACCTCAGACCTGCAGGCAATTAATATAAATTACATGGCTGGAACAAAAAATTCTTCCAATCAAATTACCCATCTGAAAAATAAAGAAACACTTACCAGAATAATCCATATTTGAGCTCGCAACTGAAGAGATATCACTAGCACCGTCGTCAAATCCTCTATGGCGTCGGGATATCAAGCCTGGAGGCAACGAACCAGGCCCTGTATTATATAAAAGTAAAGTAAAGTTAACTTTCTCCTCGTTCAAGCAGTACGATTATTTCCCCAAGCAGCATCAAAGCGTATTTACATTTTCGCAATACAATATACATATAATTGGAACAATCAGTCCGGTTAATTAAAGGACTATACTAATTCTACCAAATGTAAAAAAAGTTCAGACTGATGGATACATACAGGCTTGTCTAAGTTTACCGGCACCAGAAGGCGAAGGAAGGGAACAAGAAGGTTGCTGTTGCTGGGGGTTGGAGGATGAGGAAGGTTGAGGTCCGGCGGAATGGACTCGTTTCGATTGATGGACGGGAAATTTGTCCGTCCTTGGGGAGGGTGACCTTCGGTGTGGCGGAGAACAGGTCCCAACACCAGAGTCAGAATCACGATGTCCACCACCACCACCACCGGTACTACTGTCTGTCTCAACTCCTGCAGTCAAAGCATTTTATAAAAGCCTTTGCTACAAATCAATCAGAAATCCTCAAACGTTGAGGAGATATTACATTAGTGATTTATCTTACAGTCACGCTGATTAATCATGAAAAGCATTATTTGTTAAATGACAACAGCCACCAAAAGCGATTGCATGCCTTACAAAAATACCCCTATCAATTTCCAACACCCAAAGTACTGCTAGAATAATACACAGCTACCATCGCCCTTGAATTGAAAAAATGAAAAACTCCTGACCGTCCAATAGTGATGATGTTGAACTAACTCGATGACCTAAGGAATCTTGTGAGCCCAGATAACTATCTCGACGGGATCGAACTTAAAATCAAGCAGAAATAAAAATCATGAACTTTCCAACAAACGTCCAACACTAAAATCAATCTAGTTTGTCGCAGTATATGTGTAATAATCAAATACTAGAACAGTTAACTAAGCACCACGCTCCTCTGAAGCCAACCAAGTAATGCAGTGAAATAAATCCTTGAAACTGCATTACCATGATTTACTTAACAAGTTTAACAACTTGGTTGAACAAGGTTTATGGGAGCAGTAGTGCCATAGTCAAACACTTGATTGAAGAATTACCTTCTAAACGAGAAGTGGACATATCTCGTCTTCGAGATCCCCTGTCGTAGGTGCTACTTTGGGTGGCCCGACGTCTACTATCTTTACAATTCAAACAAAACAAAACAAATTGATGGGCATGCAAATATACATGCAATTACAATACAAGAACCACCGAGCATGCATTTCAGTGGTAAGAATCACCACGAGTAAAGAAAATGCAAATGAATAAAAATTAGTGTTGAATTTGAATGGCATGCAGTCCATCTTGTTCGATGCAGGTTTTGTGTGGTGCATACCTTGATTCAGTGAAGAAGTCGATCCCCAAGGATCACGAACGCTTGATCTGGATCTCGCTCGTGTTCCAGCACTAGGGTCTGCAGTAACATATTCAAAATCAAACCATGCAAAAAATTAAGCCAATCGACCGTCATTCAGCCATTACAAATTAAAAAGTAGCAATACGAAAAGTAAAACTCAATGCTAATTTATGTGGTACAGTAGGTGCATGTCGTGGAATGCTATCTCCGTTTCTTTCGTATAATAATTGTACCATCAACCAGAACATGAATATTACCCGAATAAAGTGCATTTGAAGATCCACGTTTCCCATAAGATCTTGCAAGACTTGTGCTTGAACTTTGACTATCACTTCGACGTAATGCACCTATAGAATTTCGAAAGTCAATTTTATCTGAATGAAATTTTTGAGCAAACTCATCCGTACTTTGTCCAGGCCTGCCAGAGGAGTCTACGTCGGACAAGTGAATCGTCTTTGGTCTCGGCCGAGGACCTACATTTGACGAAGATTTTGGACGCATGAATCTCTTAGCACTATTTTCTTGTACTTCCCAGCCCTTGCTCTGGAATTAAAATGACGCATAAAATTGATAAAAGTAATGTAATTTTCATTTACACTGCTCATAAACTCAAATTTTATAAAAAGCGTTTTCTAAACAACTAACATCTTTGTCCATCTCTTCCTGTTTTTTCAAACGGTACGACTCCAAAATCGCTGATCGTCTAACTCTCTCTTCCTCCTTTTTCCTTTGCTTTTCGTCTTGTTTTATTTCATCTTCCTCAAGTTTGATTTGTCTTTCCGTTTCTTTTCTTCGCCGTAACTCTTCAACTTGTTGTTGTCGTTTTAAGGATTGCATCAAAATACGTTCTTTTTTCCTTTCCATCTCGTACAGCTCTTCCTAAATGTGTGGATGGTTGAGAAGATAAAATAAGTATCGCGTGAATGTAACAAAAAAAAGAAATTATGAAGCAACGCAAAATTATAAAAATGGGTTGGTTGCAGAAGCTGCTATTGTAATTTTTTTTAAACAAAATTGTGTTGAAGGAAAAAGTATCAGTTATTAACTATTTACTAACCGAGTCAAGTTGAGGCTTTTCGTCTATCACCAGCTCACCGCCGGTTGCAATACCCTCCGAATCGTGTCGAATTTCACGTCGTCGGACATTGTGCAGTTCTTCATCAGAATCAGAGACCGTTGGAATGGGAACGCGGTCAACAATAGACGAAATATATTCGGTGGTAAGGTCTCGAGGAGCGCCAGAATTACGATCACTGGGTCCAGAACTTCCGTCCCTCCTTCTGCCAGGGGATCTAGTTCTTAGTGGAGGTTTTGGCCGTTTGGGTCCTTCATTATCAAATTTAATATAAAACCCTCGCTCGTTCATTGAGGTATTGTCATCGGATGAAGTAATAGATGGCTCCCCTAAAAATCATCAAAATGACAAGTGGTGAACACGAAACATTTCAAAAGCAAATTGAAAAGAATTTACCATGTGCGTCATGACTCTGCGCAAACAACTTGTTCGCAGTTGGTCTCGGTGGGGATCCACTTTCAGGAGTGATACGATAGGTTTTCGATCCAGAAGTAATTTGGTGAAGGGATGATTTTTTACTGGAAATGGAAGTGTTATCACTGGAAATTGGAACTGCATCATCTTGAACAAAACAGACGGATTGAGGCTCCATGTCATCTGGAGGAGGAGTTGGTAATGGTGCATGATGAACATTTCCGATTCTTGAAATCCTTGGGGGTGGAGTTGGTTTATCTTGTTCTCTTTCTCCGTCAAATTGTTCCCTGTCAATTTGAGTAAGATTTAAGTAATACCATTTCCACATTTTTCATTCACTAAGCCTTAATTTTTCACACTAATAATTTTAATCAGATTACAAATAATCTATTTTAGTCCGTTTCTTCTACATGTACATAAACCAGTAAGAAAGGTGACCGAGTCATGGCTTACAACGACTCCTATAGTAACTTACCCTAAGGGAAGGGGGCTATCCCCTCCCTTCGACATTATATGCCGAACACACTGACACAAGAAGAGAATAATTTTCTCTTCAAAAGAAGAGATTCTTCTTGCGTCACTGGAACATAGGGGGCATGAATATAATCATTGTGGTGGGGCAGTACCTTGGCGGACTTGAGAATAGTCTATTCCCTTGTGTTTCCGAGTTTGAATGCAGTCGAAATGATTGACTGGCATAGTTAATGCTATTGGAACCACTTCTTGGAGAAGGTCTTCCTCGCGAGTCTCCATTGTAAACGATTCCACCACCTCCACGTGGAGTAGATTCATCTGATGAGCTGGACTCTACAAATGCTTTTGGTGCACCCCATTGAGATCTCCCAGCTGATTGTGGCATAGATGGACCACCCCCCACACTTGGCACTTTTTTCCTCCGACCTGGATCACTGGGTGGGTCTCCATGCAAAAAAAATTGCCTTTGAATCTTTTCCTGCTGTATAGCAAGACGGCTAATATCTGACTCCAGTTCTGTTAAACTTGTGTCCATCCTACAACGGTATAACTGTGGTTAGTTTCTGAAGAAGAATCGTTCAGAAATGTCAAAAAGAAATCAACGTCATTACCTGGCAAGAGACCTCTGAAAAAGAAAAAATAACATTATTATACAACACTCATGCTGTGAAAATTTCTATTAAGCACTACTCATTACCTGATAGGTGTCTATATCCATATTTTCAATTTCAGGGGTACGGCACGGTTCTTCAGTCTTTGTTAACCATTTACTTTCTAAGTCCTAAAAAATGTTAAGTCCTGTTATACAAAGCTCTGTGTACAAAAATTTAGCCTGCAATCGTTTGTAAGCAACAACTAAAAATAAATATATTAATAACAAGCGTGATACGACTAAACACTATGAGTATAGTACGTGCTAATTGTTGCAAACTAAAAATGCTCCAGAAATATACAACTATGCCTTTGCCTAATCATCATAGCACCAATCAAACCTGTAGGGTGAGTTGTTTTCTCCTTGAGCCGACATCAAGGTTTTTTACAGTTGCGGCCTGTTTATCATGTTCACCAGACGATCCCAACACCTCGTCTTGGCATTTGCCCTTTAAGCCCCACAACCATCAATTTAAATGCAAATGTTTTTAATGCAAGAAAAGTATTTATACAGAGTACAAATTCGTTTGATTCAAAACATTGTAAGATAAAGGTCTACATCAAGAATGCAACTCACAAGAGGGTTGCAAAAATTGAAACCGCCTACAACAGGATTAAGACATCCTCCACCAAACCAAATGCATAGTACCATCAAACAAAATCTTACTTTATTAATGGCCTTCAGGTAAGCAGCTTTTCCCACTTTTTGCTGTTGTTTACAAGCTACGGCTTCTATCCGCGACTTTTCTGCCTCAATTCTTCTTCTCCGTTCTTCCAATTTTTGTCGAATTGCAGCAACTAAGAAGGAAGGGATTATTATTGGTCGAGTCCCTCATAAGAAAATAATCTCCATTATTTTGGGAGAGAAATCTTTCAAGATCAATTAAATGACAAAACAAATTATGGGGCATGGTATTGGGAAAGTTACGTAAAATTACGGTATCTTATTTTACTATTACACAATTAATTGCAATTTAGAGGAACAATTTGCACTGCTTATACCTTGTGCAGCGATTTCTTCCGTTTCGTTGTCATCATCATGCAAGTAGTTATCCTCGTCATGATTCTGATTATACCCTGGAGAATCATAGGGTTGTTGACGATTATAAAGAGTATTATGATGAGGCGGAGGAGGAGGACCTTGCCGGTATTGCGTCTGGTGTTGCTGGTGATATGGAGAGCGAAGGGGAGTATTTGAAGAGGAATACGAATCTCTTGAAGGTGGTGGCATGGTTTGGTGGTAATCTGTGGCAGGCGATGTTCGAGATCGGTCCCAACCATTACTGCTAATTGCGTGGAAAAGTAAATACATGTGAATTTATTGTACATTCTGGTAGAAAGCACTAATCTGACCCAATTTACCTGGTCACATTATACGAATGACCATCATTGGCTGTACTTGCTGAAACAGGTGCGTTATTCCCAAGGTACACAATGTTTACTGGCTTGTTTTGCATGTCGGACAGTCGAGAAAGATTGGACAAACTGGTACTTCTTTGAGGTGATTCTAGGCGTCACAAGAAGAACCTTAATAAAACTAACCAAGCGATAAATTAGTAAGATTCAACCTTTATCCTCACCATGAAAACTTCCCGTGTCCCTACCCCCTTCTTGCCCCATTACGTACACGGTAACATTTCCCTGGCTCCCTGATTGACTCAATCGGCGATTTTCTTGTTCATGAGCTTCTCTTCGATCGAAATAGTCTGGTTGCTGGTTATTGACTTCCTGCATAATTGGATGGTTGAACTTCTTTTTACCATAAAACGGAGCGTCACCATTCCCACTAGACCCGTCGTCCTTATCTGTTCGTTTAGGTGTATAATGGCTTTCACCGTGTCCTTGGTCCTGGGCAGCAATACTACTCGAGTCATTGGTGTAATAATCTGGGGGCTCTTGTGAAGCCTGCCTTCTTACATGTCTGAAGGGGGAAGCTGTTTCAGCCGTCACGATGGCAGGTTGCTTATCAGGATTTCGAGTGATTCCAATTTTATTCAAATTGTCTTGAGAGCCTCCAAAATTTTCTACAGTCAATTGAGAGTCAGCTTCCGTAATGGAATTCCTTCTCGACCTTCTGCCAGCGTAGGTAGTCTTGTTCGCGTTCCAATTACTGGGCCTACCTGCAGCAGCTTCCGGTTCTTCGTTGGCAGAAATGCTTCGAGAAACTGACATACGACTTGCAGGACTACTGCGTTCGTCTTGTGAAGACGGGCTAACAGAACGGATAACTTGGGAAAGTGTTGGTACGTTCCGACCTATTTCGACAGTCACCATGAATGATTTAGAAAGATATTAGGCAATCATATAAAGGGTATTTACCACGGTGAACTACAAAATCTTCTGAATCGTCGCTGGATCGGGAGTGAGCGTAATACCTAAAATGTAAAGTAGATTTTAATCAGTTTTATTACTGCATTAGTTTTAATCTAAAACTTTTCGATTAATCTATCCATATTGAACTGTACTCACCTTTGGTCTTTGTTATTTGATCTGTCAGACAGAGCTTTTTCATTGTACTCTTGAGGAGTTCCAGCTCCAGCTCTTCGTATAGGCACAGACACAACAGACGCGTTTGATGGCGACTTTCTCCCACTTAGAGTTTCTCCAAAAATATTTAAAGCTGTGGATTTCCTATTCCTTTCTTGTCGACTATTGGTATTCTCTTTTCTTGGAGTCGATGTTGCAGATTGTGGTCGAGAATTCATTCCCTTCCGTTCTGTAAACAAAAGTTCATAGGATTAAGTGTTTTCGGGTATAAACTCGCACGTTAACTTTACCAGCCAACTCTACGAGGATGACACTTAACACGCTTCATGCAACATTGTCATAATAAACCAAACTGCATATAAATAATTTAAATAATATTTTCTGGCAGTAACAGCCGTAAAGTGCGACTTATCGATGTAACCAGCATCTACAAACTTCAACAGAAAGATAAGATTCAAATCAAAAGTGAATCAAAAGAAATTTCAAAAAACGAACTCAAATTGAAAAGTGGCCTATTCCTTTGCGAACCTGAGAAAGCTGTTGAAGTTGTTGGCTCATATTTATAAAGAGAAGGTCTTAGATCAGGAATAACTGTTGGAGCCTGTTGGAGGTAACCCCGTCGAAGCCGAGCGCCTCCTGATGACAACCCTTCACCATAAAATGATCAAGCTCCCAATTAGCATTAATAATTATTGATAAAGACATTAAATTAGTTAAGTGTTTGATAACGTATTTTCACAGTGCACATTACAAATCAATCACCACGATTCACAATACACAAGTCACATCACTTATAAATATTCAAACTCCAATGATAACGGCTTAAACTGTATGTGCTGTAGTTTGAATTTAAAAATGATTGTGTAATAAGCTACAGAATAAAATAGTGTAGAAAATATAAAAATATAAATGCTAATCAAAAAATGTATTAACCAAGTGAAGAAATCTGGTGCATAAAGCAAGAACCTTAACGTAGAGTTGTCTGAACTTAGCGGAAGTTGTACACTACTCCACAGCATAAATTTCCGTTAGCTCGTTTTTAAGTACAAACAATGCATTCCTGCTTTAGCAGCCTTGACTATTTCTAATAAAGCAGTTACGTTACATCCACTTGAAGAAATTTATCGCATTATTTTTTCAAAGGATATCATATCTAATCTACTCAAGTTCTCACAACCAACAAGGCAACATCCACGAAATACTTGAACACAAACCATCATCGTAGCAGAAACTCAACAATCAATGAATGAGACCCATACCAAACCCCATTCTGAATTATAACACTACACCATTCTACCCACCAAAGAAATAATTTTCTGCTGCTGAGAAGAAAAATCATGCAACCATGACCGTGCAACTCACCTGGTCTAATGGCAATTTGAGATGAACCAAGCAATTTGACGCAATTTGATGGTTGCAATTCCAATTGATTGAAAATGTCCGCAAGAAAATTTAGCATATTTTGTTTCATGGATTCATGGAGGTAGAGCACATCTTCTATGGCGAAATGATTGACGTTATATGGTAAAGATTCTTTGCAAAGCCTTTGGACTAATTGAAGATTCCACAATGAATCACTAAAAACACGCACACTTCAGTTATGACACATAGTACGTTACTAATGATAACGTGTACCAAACTAACCTGACACTCAATTGGTCCCCAGGACTGGGGACGGCAATCTCATTCAAGGCCAAATCTGCATGGCAGTAGAAAGCAAGAAGGGAGCATAATCCGACTCCATCGGCTAAATCGCTCAGATCTTGGAAAAGAGGTAGCTGTGTCCAACTTTCTACTTGGATAGATGACTAGAAAGAAATGAGATTTATAAAAATCTCTGATTAGGTGCAATTTCTTTAAATAATTTACCAAATGAGCATTGTTGTTTTGTATGTACTCCTTGATGGCAAGAACGGCACGGTTGATCCAAAGTAGAAGGGCTTCTTCGGCGTCCGAAGGCATTTCACCTGAACCCAACCAAACCCCCTCTTTAACGAGACCACCCAAACAAAATAAAGCATTGTTAAAATCAGCCTTGTTAGCACGGAGAATATAAAGTTTAGAAAGAAACAGGACAAATAGGGTACAAGATAGCAGTAGAGTAAATTTTGCAAAGTTGTTCGTCTACCAAATTGAATGCAATGGGTGATTTACGTATAGTTTAGCAATTAAACAACAAAATTGCAATGAAATTTAATTTGCAAACCAGAAAAGATTGATGTGTACAATAGCGGAATTGCACACGGAACAGAAGCGTTCACCATGTAATTCGCACTACTACGTACATTATAAATAGAGAATGACAATAATTTACTGACCAAGAAAAACTAAATAGATTAAATTTCTACTGCTGCGCTAGTACAAAACAGAGTTGGAATGAAATTATTTTGCACGTACGTGGGTGGACACTGGGGCCATATCGTTGCACAGTGTTAACAATTCTATCATTGGAAATAATCTCTTTTACTTGCAGAACCATCATTGCTTCGATTACAATCATGTGGGCACTCTGCAAAAAGTTTGACAATAATTAAGTTGTCGTCGACTAACATTAATTACTCAATTGACATTCAATTATTGAAAGCATACAATTTTTAAAGGCGTGTTCTGAATGAGAACTGTCTCTGTAACATCGCTTGGCTGCGTGACATATACTCCCTTCCTGGCTAATGCTTGTACAACCCCCCATGGACTTAGTTGGCTGTAGTTGGGGTCTGCATAAAGGTTGCATAATGCCAAACAGTACAGCTCAGCATCCGACAAGCCTTGAACCACGTGGGGCTTCAAATGTTCTTCACCCTGTAAGAAATCACATTTTTTTGCTTTTATCCGCACACCAATTTTTCCAATGATACTTTCTGGCACATGGCAAAAATCTATACAAATCAAGTTAGCCGAAATGGGAGCGAGCTGTTATCCATGAACATGGAGAAAGTAAGACTTTCAAATAAATTATTAAGTTGAATGGGCAATTGAGTTGATAAATTACACAGAAAAAAACTTCCATTAAAAAAATAAAACTAAGTGATCTACTCTACTTTAGTTACGGGAAATGCTCTCCAAGGAGCTGTCTGTCACAATTACAGTCTTGAAACCAATTTGGTTCTACTCTAACGCTCATACATCTTGGTCATACCATCCGAATCCATACCACCTTAAAGCTCATGTAAACAAGTAGGCACGCTCAATAAGAATGATTTTTACCCCGTGATCCTTGTAGAATGGATCTGCAAGCTCGTCGGGAATTTTGTGGTTGTATGCTTTGCTCAACAACCAACGTATTG
Source organism: Folsomia inoculata (assembly GCA_034695825.1). Classification (NCBI taxonomy): domain Eukaryota; kingdom Metazoa; phylum Arthropoda; class Collembola; order Entomobryomorpha; family Isotomidae; genus Folsomia; species Folsomia inoculata. Next base: position 7,034 of record JAQIWQ010000175.1, on the reverse strand, counting down.
ATGCCCTTTGTTTCGCCTGGAAGAAAACAACATAAAATATTTAGGTCGGATCGGGACACGGCACAAGGAGACTCGAGACTAGAAAGAAGTCATAGTAGGTGAGATCCAGATAATGTCTGGTATATTTACATTATTGCTAGAACCCATTAACATCAGTAGAGTGAAAGTAAATACCATGAAAATTATCCAGTCGGGTTGATTTATGATAAATCACATAATTATTGCATGCAATTTCATAATTTCATTACGGAAATCTGCTTCTTATTAGCTTAATGGTTTGAGCAATAACTTTACGTTTCGTTTAACTGTGCGTTTCGATTTACTTTCACAAGACGAAACGGGATGTAACATTTCAGGGGTTTTGTTTGTTGAAGACATTTGAACAAGATGACCTTGTGTTTCTCATTCCCTCATTATACGCTCATTAGAGACGGCTTCCTTTTGCCATTTTAAGCGAGACTCAGCTTGTAGCTTATGATGCATGTAAGTAGATGTAAATAAATAAAATACACCTACATCGAACATCGCAATACGTGTGCATTACATAACGATCTGCATAGCGTCAAAAATCAGTCAATTTTTACAATAGTCAGCGACAATAACCAGACCTCATATGGGAAAATGTCCCATAAAACTCCTTTCTGGGAATGTGATATAGGTGTGAATGTTTTTTATAAATGTGAACATTATACCAATTATTTAATTATTTACAAATCAAGAGATGCGATGTATGATACATCTATGTATCAATAATATCCACATGACGTTTGAAGCAAGACAGACCTGCACACGTATCCTTCATTACATAGTGTATTATCTTACACGAAGTTCATAACACGACATGGAATACTTTTCATCTGACTGTATCAATTCAATTCAAAGAAATAAAGCAGATACAGGTAATACTGATGGGACTACCTTGATCTTCTATCACTTTAGTGAAATAAAGATCGATACTCGTAGAATTACTAGAATTGTAAACAGTTTTTGGGAGAAAATGCATAAAACAATCACGCAGACCGCGGTGGCTGGTTTTATCGCGATTGCGAACCAATTTTCAAGGGAACTAATGGATCGACACAAAAATTTCTGATCATACTATAATGACTAATGATGAAATTCATAAAACAAGGGTTCAGTGCTCAATTAGGTTATCTGTGTAATACTTCAAAATAATCCTAATTGTGTAACTCTCCAAAATTCACAAGAAACAACTACAAATCATAAACAAAACAATTATTATTTTAACTTATTATCATCAAGCGCATTGAAACGTATTCCTAGAAGTTTAATTAAGAGTGCAAACTTAAGTAATCATTGGGAAACACAGATTCAAAGTCAAAACACTTGGTCACGATTATAATTCCGTAGAATAAAAGTGCGTCTCTCGTCAAATAAATATTGCAGCCTCTCCTACATTTACCAAACCTGGATGAGCATATTCCATTCCATATTGCATTGCATATGCATGAATATAATTCCTCAGACTACAAGCCTTTTAATTTACAATTAAATGAAGATTCGTTCTTATGTAAGCTTTTTAGACGATACACTAGCTGGCAATACAAATACACACATAAATCCATTTTGGGACAAGACCAAACAATTGCCCAACTCTTGCTTAAAATACGCAGGAAGACGATATTTTCTCACACGCCCTCACTCAACACTCTTGAGGTAACAATGCATAAATTAAATTGTGATTAAATATGTACGAACAACACGAATGCATATCAATCAACCACAATAATTTATCTTGTTGCTTGTATGTACTATCATTGTTCGTGACACTTCCCGTCTCTCATTACCGGAATCGGAAACAACCCAGGGTTAACATCATGTTTGCTTAAGATAAAGATGACCCATGATAACACGTAATATGAATCTCATAACGTGTTTCACTAAGTAGTAAATACATATCTCAATTGTCTTACTTGTGGTTTGAAAGGTATTCTTTCATGGTTAAAATTCCTCGATTTGCTGTTGTTAGATTTTGACTTGCTGTTATTAGAATTGGCATCGTGATGATTATTATTTTCTTGGTTGATGGTAGACCCCATGTCCGAGGTATCACCATTTTTCTGTGCGGTCAATTGAACCATCTTCACCGATATCAAGTGGCATAAAGTTCACACGATCAAACAACACAATGAGTTGTGTTAAAACATTCGAAATTCACTCCAAGTACGATTAATAAGCTAAAAATTACAATATAAGAAGTTCTTATTTACACAGACAACTTAAGAATCTTATTTCCGACTGCACAAGAAAATAACAGCTTCCACGGGGTGTTTTACAGCATGTAAAGATAGCGTTGAGAGATTTAACTGAAAAAGTAATCCAGCCAGGTTCTATGTGAGTCATTTTTAACAAACTAAACCACAGGAAGGAATTATATTTTATGTCAGTCACCGGTGGTGAGTAGTTACCAAAGTCGGCCTCGGCACCTGACGTGTTTAGGACTTCTTTTTTTAAATCATTTTATTCAGGCATCTGTCTGGTTTCGTTTGCAACTTGGCGTCTTTTTTTGCTCTAATATTTTTTATCCAACGGAAAAGATGATGAATCTGTCACCTATGACTAAGCACGAGTTAATGAGGGAAAAAGAAGCTCATTTGTCAAAAAACGTAAATTCAAAATTCAAATCTACACCTGTATAAGTTGACAAATCCGTTACGTCCAATTGCCTTTAGCATTGCAACAATTTGTAACAGTTGGATGTTTCTAACTGTGCTATACTGTTTGTGTTTAATAACTAACATTATGAAATGAAGTCTTTCTTTCAGAAAGAACATACTAAGCCAAATTTTAAAGCCTCACACAGTTATGAAACTCTTATCGTAAAATAGTTTCATGTAAAATAGGTCTAAACTTGAAATCTCTTAATAAAATCATAAATCCGTATTAGGATGCAGGGTCACGGTCTCACGGTAAACCATTCATTTGTCGCTTTATTTATGTGCAGACATAACTTCAAACTTTAATAAGGTTTCGACTTTACCTTTACCTACCATGAGTGAGTAGGCAATGAATGCGTGTGTTTATAGCTTTCATAAAGTAAAGCACATCCATTTTTATGTTCTATTCAAGGCCCAAATAAATTCTTTGTGTCCCAGTATTCTCTTTATCGTATACCCTCATCACAACAAACTCATCACAACAATACACATTGTCAATTAGAAATCATTTCGTTGGATCACTTGAACATAAATAATTGACATATCGTCCATTCCATCAAACTAATCTCTATAAGTACAACTAGTGTAGTATTGCAATTAAAATAGATGTACAAATTAACTACTGTTTAACTACAACCACATACACAAACGGTTTTGATTTAGATGCAGTGTCAAAAAGCCAATTAACAAATTAGCATATGTCCCCTGTCTCACCTAATTAGGAAAGTCAACAATCCAATTTCGTCTTAATTATAAAAGTATGGACCCAATAATACCAACTAATGAGACAATCAATGACACTCGTCGAAAACAAAACCAGATCAGATTAATGCAGTTGTCCATAATGTGCACTGTTACTCACAACTAAATATTACGCGTGAATCACGTTAAACTTGAAATATATTTACAAATTAACAGCTCCAAATGTGGGTGGGCACCTTAAACTAGAATTTTCATTTTATTTATTAGGATGTTCAACACTTCAACTTTTACTTTTCAACCCACCTTCCCATGTTCACCACTGCAACAACATAAACTGGAGGTGTTTTTAGCAATACTGAACACAGCAGAAGAATATTCTAATAATTTGTTTAGAAAATGAAAGCAAACTGCTTTCAAAGCAAGTCAACGTGGTGGACTGGTTACACGCTGCGATCCTTAAAATCTCGTCTTGATTCCTTCAAGATGCAACACTGACGGCATTGTAATACATAAAACGAAGAGTTGGTTCATTTGAGGAGAGACACCACAAAATTCATCCAACGCACAGAATTGGGATCTGATTTCAAGTTTAGCTTTCAAAGATACTTTTGGATAGGCAATTTATCGTCGTTGAAGGAAACCTGCTGGGATGCGAGACACATGCACCATTATCCACATGCAATCACTATTGCACTGTACCTGATCTTTTACTACTTTGTTATAGTCCACCCCATCACATCAACAAATTACCATGCAGGAGTAAAGTAGCAAAGGTAAAATAAAGAAGGGATGATGAGATGAAGGTCTTTCGTGTCTGTGTGTGTGGGTAACCAAATCTCTAACTAAACATAAAACTGAAAGTTGTGCATATTCTTCTTCTAAGAACAGCGTAATGGTGAGTGAATGAATAAAAAGCGAATGAAACACAACACACCTACGCTACACAACTTGTCTCTTTTCATTTCATTATTTTATTTATCTTTACTATCGCATCTCTCTCGCATTGACTTTGTTTCCTTTTATACATTCAGATAGAATAGAACAGAGTGACACTGGTCTGGTCTGGATGGTATGTTATGTTTTAGGCTGAGCTGAATACAGTATCAATCAGTGAGATGAGATATGCAAACGAATGAATAGTGATTGCACTGGTCCATTAACTCAACTCAAGTTTAAATATGTACTTGTTTTATTCTGAGATCCTCCTATTGTGTGTATGTGCATGCATACCAATATGAAACATCGACATTCTACATATAGACAAACAGCCACAGGCCACAGTGATGCGACGAAAATTTGACACGCTGTCGATTTTTGGATGCAGAACTAATACTTGGAGAACAAAACAACCCTTCCGCAATCTGCTGATAGAAAGATGACTTGCTAAATGATTGTTGGCACTCAAATTCCGGGAATATAATTTATTCCGAATTGTCACAAATGTGATGCATCAAATCAGAGTATTAAGGAAAGTCTAAAATTCAATTGTGATCTAAATTCTAGGGTTAGATCGTATGTAGTGGTTTATGTAATCGAATGTGATCGTTTGTACGTTACTGTCACTTCTGAACACCACACCAAAGCGACTTCAGCAAAGCCAGACGAATACTAAAAGATCAGATTCAAAGCTTTGAGGCCCGAAAATGTTTCATAGAACAAAATCCAGCTATTGCACAGACTCTGCACTGCCTGCAAGATGCTATGATAAAGATATGACTCAACTACTTTCCGGTTCGTCCTGAGAGATTCGCTACATCACACTCCCAAAGGAAATCGATACACTTTTTCGTTCCACAGAAAGCAATATCGTAAAAGCCCAAACTGCATTGAAAGGAGAAGGTCATGATGACGCTGATCGTGGAATTGGTTTGGTCCGGTGTAGTTGTGTTTACTTGAGAAATTGAAATTACCCAACCCAGATCTTATTAGAAAAGAAAATCTACATCAAACCAAACAAGATGGTGAGAAACAAAGTCTGGCTTCCCTTTTGTTGTATCGTAAAAACGAGGACTCTCACAAAATCAAGAGTGTGAAAACAAATACCACCAACCAACACCAGAATAAAATTTGGTAATGGCCCGTCAAGCTTAAAAGTTAAAAGTAACCTTTCGTTTCACTTTTAATCAGAATTCCGAAAATCTTTGCTAACTTGAACAAACAAACTGTGGACAAAAACGGTAATGCATCATCTACAGAGGAACAAAGACCAACAACAAGAACCACTATGCTTACACCGTGACTTCAATGAACGAATGGGTTTTAGTAGAAAATAACACCGGCATTCATTGCATTCTTGAAATCTTCTTGTGACAACATAATGAACAAATTCAATCGAACACCACTGCAAACTGCAAGTAGAAAGACAATTGATGCAATGAAAAAGCCCATAGCTTACAACTGAAAACTAGATTTTCATGATGTTCTATATATTCTTCAGTGTTCTTGCTTGCTCTAATGACGCTCTTAAACTTGACAAACTGCATTTTCTGCATTATTATGACTTCTTTCTCATGCTTCACATTCAATTTCAATCAACGCATCACCTAATTGCACTCCTTGTCTTTTCTGCATAATCTACTTCTATGAAACAACCAAAAGAAAACAACGGTAACTGCAACAAGACAACATTGGCACGAGTTAAGAAGATATATCAGCTATTTTTGTCGTATTTCATGGGACCTCGCCTAATCAACGACATGTTTACATAGAAAATACATATTAACGCATGACCAAATTATAACATTCGGTCTATAAGCAGGACTTGTCTTCCAAATTCAAGGCAAGCAGTAAATCGGCAGCCATCCCCTGATCTAATGATTGTAAAAATATTAAAAATGTAGGACAATATTCAACAAATCGCATCAACACTGCTGACCATCCAAGTACTCGTTCTTCACTAATAATCATAAGGAAAGGATAAATGTTACCACATCATCAATCCAAATATGGACAAGGAATAATTAGCTATGCTGTACCGTTGATTTGCTTTGCTATTTCATGTTCTTTGTTCCTTGGCGAGAGAGTCCAAGGCTTTAATAGTGAGCACTTACGCAGGTAGTAACAATATTCGACAACTGTTGAACGGCCAGTAGTTCGACTTTATATTATCACTACGTGAATCAAATATGAATATGACATCCGTTGGTAAAGATCTGACTGTTTGACGATTTAATTTGGATAATTATTGAATCAACTTGACATGAGCGGCTAAAATGTATTCCGAAGTAATCGATTGCTGAACAGCTTTTCCTTTTTAATTTCAACGTTTTTTGCTTTGATAATTAGGCTTAGACATGGTTCGGAGGCTTGCGATTTGCCTCATTTGGTTGAAACTGGAAAGCATGCTAATTTAGTCCTTTTGCGCTTCAAGGGTAATTAGTGAAATGTTCATTAATGTACTCCGACACAATTCCGTCATTCCGTGTTTTCAGATAAATCCTGATGGGCAATTTTCCTGGTGGTGAGCAAGGCAAGTTTGATGCAAATTAGACGGGTGGATGAAATGGATGGAGAAAGCACACAATTTGACCAAATGGTGCCCCAGTTGAGTAAAAGATGTTTAGACGACAGACCTCACTTTACTGGTATTACACACAGTTCTCGCCAGACCAAGCATAGAATTCAAGGTCGGTGCTGCTCTCATTTGTTCGAAAT
>JAQIWQ010000174.1:0-22966 GCA_034695825.1 Folsomia inoculata | reverse complement strand
TAATAACTTTGAAAAGAGGTAGATGGATGGATGAAGTGCAAAATTGTATCTTTATGTCATTGTCAATACAAATTGTGTGCACTGTGCACCCCACAAATAAGCCCAAGACGAATAAAAAAATTGATGCGAGACAATGAGAGTGGTAAAATACAATCAAAATCAAATACCGAGGACTAGAAACGAAAGTCACATTTGCTTTTTCCATTGAAAAAGAAATGTACAATAAAATGTTCCAATTTTTGTCTATACCATTTTCCATCAATTCATTCACCACCGTAGTCAAGTACGGCTTCAATCCTATCCTATGTATCTCGAAAGACTCCACATCAAAATACGTACAACATTTGAAGCAATATATCGTGAACCTTATCTACCAACAATTTCTCAAACTTCTCAATTTTCTTTGCTTCCAATCTGGAGTACAACTGTATTGTTGGATTCTCAGTACTGTTGAGGCCCACATTAATGAATTTACAATTTTCTAATAAACCAGGGTTGCAATTCGAATCTGTGTCAGTCAAACTAATGGGAGATTATTTGAGAATGGAAGAATTTCGTTGGCCATATAAATTGTGTACAATAAATGAATGTAGTCTAGCAAGTCCGGTTGCCGGTTGGTCAAACTTGTGACAGGAATTTGAGAAAGGAATTTAATATATGAATTTATTCTCCATTCCATCCAACTTTCTATCAACTGTTTGAATGGAAAAATAGTTACGAAAGAAGTTATTGCATCCTTTCGGTTGTATAAGCATTGATGAGCAGACACGAGTTGATCAATTTTATAAATTGGGTTTCATTCCAAGCACACACGAGCCCCTTCCAAGTTAAATCCTGCGGAGAATGTGTTCTATTTAGAGTTAATTTAAAATAACATGTTATGAACTCGACCATGCGGCCGACATGTTTTCAACAGACCACAGTATAATCTACTTATCTTTGTATTTAATTTCATAATGAATCATTATGATGCGAACAAAATCTTTACGAAATTATATACAGCTTACCAAAGGTTTATGTCTTTATATGATTCTGCAGCAGAGATATTCTATTTTGCAGATTTCGTTCGTTTGTGCAAAATGTACAATAGTGTTTGACACAATTAACAAAATAACAATAAGTTCTGAGGACAGAGACATGGAAATTGAACATAAGGGGACCTTAGCTAATTTTATACCCTTCTCGACATTAGAGACATTACTTTTGTCATCATTGTAGAGTCCAGTGCACTGCAACATTAAACGGGACTTGGCTCACTCATTACAATGCGTATTGTGCTCGTAAATCTATTGTCAATTGTTGGGCTTCTGCTCTCTAAGCATTGTATCTATTTTACTGCATTGTGTTTCAGTTGAAATATAATTCTTTCCTCCAGACTCAGTTTTCTAATGAGAATTTAATGGACAAATATATCATCCTTCTTTCATCAAAGGATGCAGAGGCTGGAGGGATGTAAACTACTCTCGTATTTCCAAACAACGTCAATGTGAGTCTTTTTCATCAATTAACACACCGCCCCATGCAGTACCATTACATATTGCAAACAATCTTCATTACCTTTAACCATTGTAAAAACTTCAACCAAATAATAACACAATGGAAAGGGAACGTGATTTTGTCTTTGGTCAGCCATCATCATGAAAATAATTTACAATTTCATTCGATTGGTCTTCCGTCCATCCACCCCGGTTTCAAATACGTAAGAGAAGGCTTAAAAGCCTCTGTTCTCGGAATGAAATAAAACTGCAAAACAGAATTGCTGGAAAACTTGATATAGGATGAGATGAGACTTTGAAATTTAAATCTGTAGAGAAAAGTGTTTAAAAGAAGGAAAAAATAAAAATAAAGCCTGAAGGTCTCTGTTGTATAATAATGCTTTAGTTGATGTGTAGTTTTGTTGTGCTGTTAAATCTACTACACTTTTTCTTCCCCTTTTCTTCTCCAGATTTGAGATACTTTGGTTTAGTTTTGGTTTAGCCAGCCATGTCAGTCTCTTGTCGTCGTTTCTTCTTCTATAGAAATAATGTAATCGTAATCGTTAGTAATTGCATTGTAATCGGGGCATGAATTGTGTGTTGTGCATATAATGCGATTTTTATAGCCTTTGTTCCTTTTCCTTCAGTGTTTCGGTTTCGAATTTTTTCTTTACACGCCATTGGTTTCTCGTTTAAGATAGCAGGCTACGAGATGTCTTGCTTTTATTGCTATGAACGTGAAGGAAACAAGTACAGAAAAAGCATAACTGGCTACATCACGTTAAAGTACATTAGTAGTATACGTAGTAACGTTTGGAAGAGAATAGTAATGACGCTTGAAATGACGACGATTGAAAGAAAGCTATGGCCCTTTTGTTAAATTTAAAATCTACAAAAATTGTCAGAAATATACACTGCCTCATAATTCCAATGATTATAGTGATTCGATAGGTTATTGATTGATATTTGCATTTCAGAGTATAACTACTAAAAACCTGTAACGAGTATACTGCTTATGGTTGTTATAACTTATCTTTTCTAATGGACAGACATTGATGGAGATTAACAGCTGTAAAAACAGAAGATGCGATAGGCAAGTAAAGCAGCCAAGCTATCCTATTATGTAACGCACTTTCCACTTTTTACTTCATTTTTTGTTGGCCCATTGTAAATTGTAAATTAACACACTTTTCTCCTTCCTTCCTCCCCCGCTGCCAACCAAAGGTTTCAAAAAAGAACCAAACCTAGAAAGTTGGTTTTAGTTTGGTTAAATGTTCACACAAGTTGCTTTGCCTCAACCATCACGGGAGTCCTGCTGTCTCTAAAAATCTTTGCTTCTTCTTCTTGGAGATTCAACTCGCCCATTTGTTTGCTTAAGTAACACGCTGGATTTTTAGCATTGCTGAAAATAAGCCAAAATTTCTCCAATTGTTCCACTTTTGTTCCACACTCCTGCTTGCACATTGCATTCAACGTTATATAACTAAACATGGATAAAGTGCAGATGAGATGACACTGATTGGTAAACAGAGGTTGACAACTTGTATTGAAAAATTGTTTGAACTAATGAAGAACGTGAAAGTGCACTTTGTTCATGAATATATTAGCACATCAACATTCCACATGTACCCAACAACCTAGAATTTGAGTCAACGCTGTTAGTTTGGTTAGAGAGGACAAAGGAAAGGTATAAATAAGGTGTCGACCTTATTTCTGAGTTCTGAAATAAAACACACGCGTGACTGTGTTGCAAACAGATCAAGTGTCCTGTAAAAGCTTAATAGTTTCACTCCCTTTTATCTTGAAATGTACATGTAAGCATGGAAGGTATTATTATATGTATAGGACGGACTTCAAGTCAAAGTCATGCTTGCTCCATAAGGGAAGACAGACACTGTTTTGTACTTTTCTTTATAAAAGTAAAGTTTTGCTTGCTTTAAATGAAGCACTGTCCAAACTCTTATTTGACATTAAACTGACTGGACGACTTTAAATTAGCTGATGGGCGAAAACTCCCTGTACTCCTCTGCCATGACGTTCGAGTAAACGCGTCTCTTTTGGTTGGATGAATTTTTCATGGGCACAAAACTCCTTGGGTGTAAAAGTGCTTTTGTTTGTATCAAAAAGTTTTCATTCCAGTCCAGACTTTTGCAAAAAGGATCATGTCATGTCATGCCCCGACAAGTTGAGAGATTGCTAATTCTAATTCCACCTGCTATAAATCTTCTATTGCATACATTTAACTCTTTAACTATTTAATCTTGACAGCAAGGTTCTGCAAGCAGCTTTAACCTAAAAGTGGAGTTTTTAAATTCGTTTCTTTAAATGTTGCATTTTTGCTGTTTTATTCAACCCATCATAATCAAATATCAATATGATAACCTTTATCCTTTCTGTCCCCTTCTTTTTCTTGAATACATATTGAATGTCCAAACTTGAGTCCAATCTACTTGACTTTTTTTCCCCAATCCGACAGAACAGAAATCTTGAGACCTATTGCAAATATTGACAGATTGAATTTGAAATTCAAATATTAAACGCATCTTTCTGATACTTGTCTTCGTTTTTTGGTACTTCATACAAAAATGTAACAAATCCTCTGTATATGCCGTTGTTAAGATTTTGTTTCTCCATCTACTTTACAATCCATTCATTCATGGGATCACGGGCGTTCTCAAGTTTCAATTCCTTGTTGCAGATTACAATTGAAATAGAATTGGATTAATTTTCTTTGCTTTGAGATTCCTGGGCAGAATAAAAGGGATTTAGAGTTGGAAGTTGTATTTAGTTTGGTTTACTTTATACTTTATAACAAGAGCTACTCGACTCTGCATCAAGGGAAGTTTTAGCATTCTATGTTTAGTTTCTTTCTCCTAAAGTTTGATAACTTGGTTTGTACATACGGAGAAAGTAATGTGAAAGTGGGGCGAAGTTAGTATCTGTTGTTGTTAGTATTAAAAGAGTGGATACATATTCAACAATTTATATACTGTAGTAGTATTAGCTAGTATCTAAGCAGGTCTTGGTTGGATATCGATATCTGTCAAAGAAAACTTTCATTTTGATTTGGAATTGGGATGTCGGATGTTGTTGGTTGCTTCCTTGTTAAATTAAATAAGGGAGGTAAGTGAAAAGTGAGATGATGGAGAGGGGAGTTCCTCGAATTTGTTTTATTTGTTTGGTACTCAAAACAGGATTTTGTATATTTATATTGTAGACTTCAGTAGAGTATAGCTCATCTTGGATGGTTGCAATGCGTAGTTGATTTTAAAATGTTTAAATAACTAAAAGAGAATTTGTTTGATAAAGTTTGGATTTTGGAATTGTTATTGCATTGCCGTTGTATCATGATCAAATCCATCACAATCTTTCTTCCGTCAGCAAAAATCCAAAGTATTTTTTTTCTTTTATGCCCCTTCAATTTCTCGTATTCATCTTATCGAGTCTTTTGAATACAACAATGAAGGATGTAGATCACCTCGGACAACGTCTATACCGGACAGATCACATTTCTCATTATGTTTTTCAAGAAAACTTCCCACACATGATGGAGAAAATAATCCTTTCATATTCTATTTCATCCGGATGAAGATTGGGAAATATGCATTCATTGTCCGTATCCGTAATTTTATGTGCAAAATCATAAAAGAAGTGACATTCGAAAGAAAATGTTTAAGAAGGATGAATGATTCTCTGCTTTATACAAGACTGATTTAGTGTTTGATCTTTAGGAGGAATATACTGACGTAATTTCTGGGTTGTTACATAGACTGTCATATTTATTTAGTATCAGTTCTTCGAACAATGTAACAGCATATAATCATGAAATGCAATCCAGCCATCCAACTGAATTTTTCAAGAGGAACTTAATTCTTAGTGACTGAATAACAATATGCTTGATACTTTACTGTCTCCCACCTGGTTTTAGCTCAACTTTCTCTCATCATATTCATAGAATGGAGGTTGGTGGTTTCTTTCTATTGTTTCTTTAGCAGCTTACATGAAGTATTGTAGCTGTGAGATTATTTTGTGCATCACCTGCTAAAATGCAAGTATCATTTTCAAATATCTGCTTATTTAAAACATTAGGATGAGGAATACGTACTTTTTCTGCAATTTCATTAGTTTCAGGCGATATTGTACATAATGTAGAAATTACGATCCATTTCCTCCACTCTCATCTACCTACGTATTCTCGATTGAGATTGACGACTAAGCAGCTTCTCTCTGACATCTCCCCTCCGTCTTCATTTGATGTTTGATTTGATTCACGGACGAGACGTCCGTATGTTCAAGAATTCATCCGAGTTTTGTGGGGACCAAGCTAGGAACCGAAACCGAAAGGAGTTGGGCAGAGTTGGAGATGGGGTCTTTATAATGTTCTTAGCATTTCCCAACTTCACTGCTTTCAATTCCTTTTCATTAAGGGGACAAAGTAGAAGAAGTTGTATGGTTTCCCCTCATTTTTGAACCATTCAATTCAAGGGCCGAGACGAAGTAACTTAAACAAAATACTGGGACTCCATACATATGGGTCAGACAGAATTATTTCATTTCATCTGGGAAGACAATTAACCTCATCATAATGTTTGTGGATGGAAGTTTTCTATACGGCTTCCCTTTCAAGGTATTGAATGTGATTTCCTCTTTCCACCGTCTGATGAATTTTTGGTTTTGATTGCTTTGAAGCATTTGAAACTCTGTGAAAATCTGGATGTCGAGATGCACGGAGGACAATTGTGATAAGTTTGATGCACGTGGACTGGGAAAAAGCTAGGCAAAAAACACTGACATGCATGTGATGTAAATGCATAACGTGTAGTATTTGCATACAAAGAAATGAAGGGATGATGATGAGATGGGGTCGATTTTCATTTGGCCCTTGGGGGATCTAATTTAACAATCTCTTTTCCATTGTGGATTGCCTGTTGCTTTCCTTGTACCCATCCTCATGCAAAGTAAGATGCAAAGATTTTGTTTATTATTATCGGTTAGTTGTCTCTTATATTTGAAACCTGCAGCAAATGACAGTCTCCGTTCTCACCGATACAGGGGAAGAGAACACGTCTAAAAAATTAATTTGCTTTTCATTCACGTCATCTCTGGACCTAGCACTTGACAGTTGAGTGGACCTTGAAGATGAAAGTTAAAAAGTTGAAGTCGGTTGATCCAAGTCCCCTAAGTTCAGTCAGCTTCATGCAGTATTTATATACGTAACGAAGCAAAGAAAGAAAAAGAGTTCGTTTTGCTGTGGTCTTTGGTTAGTTGGTCTACTCTTAAGACGAGAAGAAGATGAGACATGAGAAACCTCAAGGGGGCAAAAAAAATCCCGTTTTATTATTTACATATTCATTACTCATTCGTTTCAAGTTTTGAAATAATAAAAAAATAATAAAGGGTTTCTTTCTTACCTCATATCTGTTTTGACAATGGGCATTAATAATCTCAAGTTGTGACCTCTTATTATTCTTACAACTTTGAAATTATAATACTTCTTGAACTGTATGTTTCTTGTCGTTTATTTTGTTAGAAATGAATATAAAACGTCCTCGGTCAGGGCTAAAAATGGAAAATTTAAAAAGTTTGAAATTTGGTATGTACTAATAAATATTTTTTTGTTTTATAGGCAGGTGCAGTGGGAGTGACGTTGCATCAATTGGCACATCAAATGACAAATTGTACATCGTCATCGGTGGACTCGGACTCCAAGTCAAAATCTTCATCTTTGTGTTCTGATGCAACGGCGGAGGATCTCATATTTTTTCACACGCAGTCCAATCCAATCATGGACTTTTTATTGGAAGGTGAGATTTACATCAACTCCACTATTGTGAAGGAAATGACAATAAATTGTCAACTATTAATGCATACATATATACATATTGTAATATTTAGTGGCAACGAGAAATTTGATATTCCACCCACCATTAATTAAGTGATTATCATGTGACCCGAAAATTTTGTTTCGTAATAAGAGTCAAATTATTTTATCGCCTTTAGTTTAGGTTAAATAATGTTTCAGATGTCAACTTGATCTCTTCCTGTTTCATGCAATTATCCAGCAAATAAAACCGGATTTGTTTGTTACAACTACTGTAAATTTTCAATTCCGTACTAACAATGGTGTACTGTTTACGCAGTTACATATATCGTTTCTATTCCAGACTTTGAAACAGTGATTTCCGTTCTTTTGCTGCATTCAGTTGCATATGCGAGTAATTGGTCACTTTTATTTAACAACGGAGCAAACGAGACTTTTGCGTGTCGTTCCTCATTACTTGACATGCCCCCCAACTGGGAACGTTTTACTCCGTTTGCTACTTCACTTTATTTATTAAATCTCATCTTCTTGTTTCATCGTCTTGAATCCTTTGTTTCTTTCAAGGTTTATTATATTTCTCGAAAGAATTATATTAATGTTAGCGTTTTATACTATATAACTAACTGGTAATGTAAATTAATAGGGTGAGGCGTTCATGTTTTAATGACAGTTGCATAAATGTTTTCTTCTTTGTTTTATTCCTCAGGGGATACAGGGTCATCAAGGGAGAGTTTGGCTAACTTGTTGGACGAAGGGCTAGGCACATCGTTGGATGGGACCGAAGAACTCTCTCATCCCACCTTGGGCAGAAATGATTCCGGTAAGATTTTTGTATATGCTTACTTTGTACAATATGTAGATGCATTTGTTATGGCACACCTTTCAATTAACTAGCGAGTGAGGGACCAACCATGCATTCATTAGATTATTATGAAGAATTAGTCAGCAAATCACATTAAATGCATGCTTGCACGGAGAAGGAAACCCGAGTTCAATGTGTTTTGGATACGTGGAACACGGTCTTAGCAAATACACGAAAAGACAATTTGTAATCTGTGTGGAGAAATATGAGAGCATGTAATATCTGCATTAAATTAAACTGTGAAGGAATTAATCCCCATTTTCCCTCAGGCATTGTCGGGATGGGATGTATTTGAGCGTAAAATGAAGCAAAGTGCTTAATTTTGGTTAATTTGGCCATCCTTCTGATTTGACGTAACCTTTGATTCAGAGCTTTGGGAGTGTTCTGGTGGTGCCACGAATAGCCGCAAGATATTGACGCAAGTAGAGATATGATATAAATGAAGTTCGGATTATTTATTATCAGGCTGATCCCTCATTTGTACCGAAGTCATTGAGACTCTCATTAATAGATGTTTTGTGGCATAAGACGATTATTTGATTAGCGTTTTAATGTGGTAACGGTAAGCTTAGTTGTATGTTTGATTGAAACTGATGAACAAAATCGAATAGGATGGAAATTAAAGAAACACAATTTTCCTTATGGGTGAACAAAAACTTGAAAAATGTAGATGACTCATTCTAAAAATTCTTCTTCTAAAATGCTGCTAGGAATGAAAAAATACTAAAATGGAAAAACTTGGTCCAAGAAAGGAATTGAATGAAAAAATGAAGCCAAAACATATTTTATCATTCTGCTAGAGTCACACTCGTACTTGTGTGTTAGTTTTAAGTGAAGCCATTAGGCACGGGGGTATTTGAAAGGAAGCCGAGACAGATTAATGATATTTGGTTAATTGAGATATTTTTAAGGATGACGAAGAGAAATGATGTCTCTATCCCCGAGGTTCGTTCTTGGTTGATGAAGGTATGCAGCTGGAACTAGGGGTAGAACGATGTGGAGTTAGTTGGTCGCATATTTTTCAAAAGAAAGACTCGGATGACACAGGCCAGATAAAACATTCTTCGTCTTTACAATATGTACAGCATACGATGATACGATACAATGGGAACGTGCCTCCGTTCTTAGACCATAAGACAAAGGAGAGTTATTTTCATATGTTTGGCTATTTTTCACACAGGGAAACACTATGCCGTACATATTTTTGTATGACTTTGCGACATGGTATTCTGTCTACAATTTTAATATGTCGTCACATGCATTACATCGCAAAATATTTAAAAAAAAGTTTGCTTATTGATGTTATAACGTAAAATGAATGAATGTCGTTAAGTTATTCAAATGTTTGTTAGTTTGGGAGTATTAGAAAAGAGTTGGTTTGGTACGTGATCGTGTGTGAATTTTGTAAGGATGCAAATGTTCATTTGCGTGGTGTGGTAGTCGTCAGTTGAGTAAATTCGTAAATTTTTGGCTCGGGTTCAAAATCCATTTGCATTAAGTCACCCATCCAGCCTCCAATATTCTACCGGAAATGGAGGCACAATAATAATATACACAATTTATAATAGAGCAACGAAACAACAATCCCATCCATACCACAAATCTGACTTTGAACGACGTTGGCTACCCAACAATATTAACATAACAGCTTTCATATACCTTACAACAAGAAAGACCCATTAGCGAAGTCGATGTGACGTTTGGAAAAAATAAAAAATGCGAGGTGACTCAATTTTTGTTTAATGAACGACCGAGCCAAATCTAGATTCTGTGTTCCAGAACTGAATAAGATTTACTATCTGATATAACGGAAAGTGGGTTAATTTTATTTTTGCTCCTTCTTCACTCGCACATCATCTGCAATCAAATTGTGCGTTTATTGTTCATCATGTAATCTGGTTATCTGGTGGTGAGTGAGTATGGGTGGTATTTAAATTTTAAACCAATTGATGTGATGTAGAATACCAGAGTTTAAATCAAAATGTGTTTTATTATTCTACTAGTTACATCTGAAACATAATTAAGTGACTCATGGATTTAAAACATAAAATATATTGCATAATGTGATAAAATGGGAACCACTGGTCTGAAAAAGTATTTGATCAAATTGGTTTAATTTTCATTCCTTGAGGGGTTCCTTTGCTTGTTTGTTATAGCTAGCATTACTATTATTTCCATTCCAGTTATCCTTTCGTTTGATTGTCAAGCTTGGCATTTGAAATTGAACATGGAATCCTTTCAGTAAGTTGGGGAGTAATTCAGGGAAATGTAATTTGTATAGTATGGCTTCGTATTTCGGTGGCTGTTTTGATATTGGCTTTGTGGTGTGGCATAATATTTAGTTGTAGAGTACAAAAGAGGTTGCGGTGGGTTCGTTTGGTATTAAATAAGTGTTTGAATTATTTTGACGAATGTGATCTTGGAGGTTTTCCTCCTCATTTATGTGACGGCTATTGTTGATGGAAATTATGAGAAATGTGGTGGTTTAATTATCTTAAATTTTGTCACGGTTCATTTTAGAGTATTTGGGATGTGCTAAAAACAGGATAAATAAATGTCATAGTGTAGCACGTTTGCTAAATTTGTGTCTTTCTAAATTCATGAGATTATGGTTAATATGAATTACTACCACTATAAGATTGAAGCTTAGGATACTTTTCGAAGCATTAGATTCAATTTATGCTCTAGTTATTGCTATTTAACACCCACTGCAAGATTTTGGGGATTTGGGACGTGCATGATTATTTCGGAAACTCGTTTAAGCATAAAAATTACACGTTCTGTAAATAAATCAATTTGTTCAATTTGTCAATTTATATTAATGTTCAATTCCATCAGAGAAATGCCAATGACCCATTAATTAGCTAACTCTTATACATTATTCCACTGCCATTTGCAAAGATGTTAAAGACGCTACTCTTTTTTTTATTTAAAAAAACATAGGAAAGACATTCAGTGAGTTTGACCATAAATTTTCATTTAAAAGAGCTGAGGCATTCCAATTTACACCAAAACATGTTAAATGAATGAAAGTAGATCATGCCAGTGACCGATAATAATTTATTTCATTGGTTTAACCTTACTTTATAATCTTATCGCCACCACCACCATGATAAAAGTTTTGCACTTGTACTCGACTATAAGTTACCAATTTGTTGTAAGTGGTTATTAAAGCTGGCATGTATACAAGCAAGCGTTTCATAGCAGGTTTGTTTTTTTACTCGGATGTATAAGTGAACAGATCACCTCTTGAAGAAAAATGGGAGATATGTAAAGTATAAACATACAACTTTCTCTGCATTTTCCTTCAACTGACGTAGACAGACAGGCATGCATATGATGCGTCTGGTTTCTGTGTCCAAGCCGAGAAATAATATTCGCCGTGGCATAGGGTTTTGCAGAAGATTGAACTGGTTCAGCGTGTCTGGCTGGCCTTCTTGAAATAAATCATTTTTTGCCTAAATTGCACAAAATTCTTCCAATTCCACATTCCAAACTTTACTTAAACAGCAGAAATTAGAGGAAGGCGGCCAGCTGGTCTTATGTCACTTTCTTTATTTATTACGTGAATTTTTTTTGTATAGTATTGTACGAGCTAAATTATACAGTACTGTATGACTCTGGTTCGTTGAGATAAAATGGGTTAATCAACACATGTAGCAGGGAGGTAGAAAAATATTTTTCGGTGCTTTTGAGACAAGTTGCAATGGAAAAATCATGTACGGGAAAATCTTTGATTACATGATCGACTTACATGATGTACAATAATATTACAAATGGTGTGTACAATGATTAAAAACGTTTGGTCTCCACTTCCTTCTTTCACCTTTCATTTCCAGTTCCACAATTGAAATGAAATGATGTGTCGTTAGGTAAAAAAGTGTAGAATTTCATATGATTAAAAAGGAAATTAGTACTTGTAAAGTCATGAATTTCACAATTTGAGACAGACTTCCACGTTTGTCACCCATTTGGACTCATGATCATACTATTTCGTGCAGTTTAGTTATTACGAAACGGAAATTGATTGGCAACCTTCTCTGGTTACCTCCATCGCTGTTTCCATTCCTTTCCTGTCGGTTGAAAATTAATCGAATTCAACTCGTGGATGATTTAACTTGCCTTGCCACCCACATTATATGCAGTTACATCAAAATCTACATCTTGCGTTTTTGAAATGGTGTAAAGCTTTTAAATTGGATGGGTGACATATTTCAGATTTGTTTCTGACTGACTGTGGGATTTGATTGAATTTTTTTATTAGGAGGAAAAGCAAAATTCATAAGGTGCAGCTGCAGGTTTTCATTTTATGTACTCATTGTCAGTCTTTCTCATTTTGATATCTGCGTCGCCTGCAGTGAATTTAATTCAATGAAATCAAAAACCAGAAGAGGATTTGGAATATTAAGTTAAATTGCAGTCATATTATTCACCAAAAAGGTAAAAATATTATTCCATTTTTCATTTTTATAGTCATTACCAATAGTAGATTGGTCTGGTAGTTGCTGTTATTTTAAACATCAAGTTGTTAAAAACAAATCATTCAGTTAATTAGAAGTTGTATGTATTTTAAATATATGGTTCATTTATTACATGAACAATAATCTTGAAAATGTAAAGATTAAGAAGACTGTAACTATCAAGAACTTTTGCAATCCTTGTAAACCTGTGATTTTCTGTGAATAATATTTGCGACGCTTTTTCCTATTTAAATTTCTTCATTTTCTTTGTGTTTTTTCATCCAATCCTATCCCATCCTCCCATATCCAACAAGGGGATGTCAAACGCAGTGAATGAAAAGCTTGGCTGCAATGCACGGGTCGGAGATTACGAGATGAGAGAAAGCCGAAAGGAAATGAAATTCGCTTGAAGCTATTTCTCCATCACTTCATCCATTCCGTCCATTCCGTATATCCGACAATCCGAATTCATGTAAATTTCTCATCCTTACATGCAATGTGGTGCATGCCATTCATTCTGGTGTGCTGTTCTCTACCATTGTGTTATCGTCACCTCGGTAAACTCTACTCTGCAGAAATAATCCCCCCTGTATGAAGGTGGGAGGGAACTTAACCAATGTTGATGGCAGCAAGGGCTTGTCAAAAATCTTTCTTGAATTTGGATGAAGGGAATGGGTGAAATCAAATAATCATGTGTGAGGAGACGGAAATGTGGAAGGCTGATTTCGAAATTATTTAGTCTAGTCATACTTATGCTGTGAGAAATGAATGTAATATGTATGCCTTTAATTAATGGGTGGTAATGAATTATTGTAGATAACAAAAAAGTTAAAGATGTTTATGGGAGTTGTGCCGTTGTGCGGCGTTTCTACACATTTCTTAAAATAATCTCTAAACCACTTTGATTTATTTTATTTAAAAGATTTTCTAGTATGCATATATGTACATGCACACTGTACACCCTCTGACTCTGATGGGAAGATGCCTATTTTGTCAATGCAAAGCGTGGGATTGTTATACTAAAAGTATATAACTACTGGTCCCATAGTGGTGGTGGTAACCCACCAAGCAAATAAAGCTGATTTCACACACACGACGAAGGCTGACTATAAAGTAGATGCTAATTCAAAATTTCAAATTACTTATTCCTTCGCCTGTCTCCCTTTCATCTTTTTCTTTGTTCTTTTACAAAATTGTGGGAGCAAATGACTCTCTCGCCATCCCTTTCCCCCATTCCATGTCCTAACTCAACTTATTCAACCTCTTTTTTGCTACTCGAAATACAAGACACTCATAAAGGATGTAAATTTTAAAGTGAAAAATGAGCTGCACATATATAATTCAAGGCAAAAATGTAATTCAATAATTTTGAGAAACATAGAAAATGACAATGCATTTAAAAGGTGATTTGTATATGTATTGAAATATATGTACGGCTTACATCACTTGATGTGAAAGTCTAGATTTTACGTCATGCATTACATTTTCTTTTAGCTGGCTGATGACTGGCATGGGGTGGTTGGTTGATGTGTTATGTGATGTGGTTACTGATAGCTGACGTTGGTTGATCCTCCTCCGTCGTGAAGAAAGAAGACATGACGTGATTGTGTGTGTATTTAGGCAGAGAACATTAAAATATTTAAAATATGCTGGATGAGCAACACCAACCAAACACACCAACCAAGAGCCAGAGTTCGTTGATTGATAGGCCAACAGAAAAAAATGAGAGAGAAGGATTTCCGTGTCAAGGTTATTCCGATTTTTGGCACCTGGTACAAACCCCTAATACCAACAAAGAAATGATGTAGAACAAACTAACAGCCGTGATTTAACTTCTTTTTAGGAGAAGGATCATTCACAAAATGATTACATAACGAATTCAGGGCTGTGACGAGATTTCCAATACGAAGACTGAGATGATAACGAGTGGGTTGCAAACTCCGCAAAAAAATAACAACCTCAAAGCTATTTCTACTTTAAATCTTTTTCTGCTTAACACATTTTCCAGGATTAAACAAAAAGCAATTATTCACAGACTTTATTTGACTTGTACGTCTTCTTTTACTTTATACCAAAAACCTTGCATACATGTTCATTCCACAAGTTGAGGTTTTTATATAATCTTTGCTTAATACTTTCATGACTAGTGCGAATTCACTACAACAATATATTCCTACTCTTCATTTGATGTGCAGAACAAGGATTAATTCATTGGATCGGATTAGTTAGATTAAATTGGATACATTTGTTCCAAATGTTGTATGCATGGAACACGACATATAATACACACTTCTGTGCAAGTGCCAACTGAAAGCGATTAAATTACTAACATGAACCCGAAGAAAGTGCCAAAGCCAAGGAATTTAGGAATTTAAGGTCTCCAGATTTTGTCTTTTTAACCACGTACACACTTCACTCGAGATTATTTCAAAATATAAACGTACAACTTGGATAGACAGCGTAAATTAAAGACAGTGGGGTGGAGTATAGTAGTGGGGAAATGAAATCATGAAACGGAACTTTTTCAGTCTTGGCTTAATTTTTAAAGACAGATTCGAACAGTAATGAAACAAAATATAAATTTATTTGTTGCAGTAATTGAATTTAAAATGAAAAGAAAAACATTCTACCCATCCAACAAAGTCAAATCAAATGTGTTAATTCATGACTAACATTTTTGTTAGTGTATCTTTTCAGTACTATATTTTAGAGATTTCATACAATTTTACAACCTGCATGCTAGACGATGCATGCTACACGATGTAAGACTCTTATTTAATAAGAATTGAACAGGCTGGAATGTTGATAATTTTCACACTTGTTGGCTCCACATTGCTTCTGACTTGATAGTTCCCCCAAACAGAATTATTTGGTGACAATTTATTGGAGAGAGAACATAAATTATTACTCTCACATTATTCCATTTCGCACACCTTCCTTTGTCCCTTCTTCAACTTGGATTTCGTCAAAAGATTATTCGAAATTTAAATATTGATTCTCTCTTTACTGCACCCACATGTATTTTCCTTTCTTTCTTTGCAACGGCATTTCCACATTCAAACCAAGTCAAATAACCTCGTATCAGAGGATTTGAAAAAGTGCCAACCAAAACTTTTCATGTAATGAACCTCACCATTATCATCATCATACAAATGGTTTGTTGAGAAAATGCATTGTTCTTCTCAATGTAATAATGGTGTCTCGTTCTTCTGCATTATGTGTTAGTGCATCAGTCAAGTCAGTAGTTTTGTAGTTGGCCGAAATCACAAGTAGTAAAGTTGTCAGAAAAAGTGGGTTGTGGTTTTGGTAAAGTTTTGTTACATGGCGGTGTTGTTCATAGTAGTGTGGCATGGAAGCATGATGATCAGTTAAAAATTGAGGCGACAGAGAAGACAGAGAGTTGCTTTATTTTTTTGCACAAACAGTGAAAAGAAAAGAATGAGCGGAATGGAGACAGGATTGCATGGCATATCGTGGCGTGAACGGGTTGCCAACGTAATTGTTTGGTGGTGCAAAAGTCTCGTGGAGCCATCAACTCCGTGTCTATCAAGGGAATTTAGATTGCAATACGTTCAAGCAAGGTACAATATCTGTCGTACTAGTACTTTACTTTTTGTGATTTTACAAGATGAACTTATCCTCCTCCTTTTCCTTACAAGATAAAAGGAAATTGAAGAGCTGTCTAGAGGGCAGGGTGGCGAAAATGCAGTAGCAAATGCAGTGTAGCGTAGCATAAAGTTGTTTTGTCCTTAATGACTTTAGTTAATTTTAACCAACTCGTCATTCTGATAACGTGTATATGTTTATGTCTTGTTTTTTGAACTGGATGGGTGCACTAGGTCAACAAAACTATGCAGCAGCTAACCAATGAAGGCAGTTAACAAGGGAGGATCGATGCTATTCGTGAATTAACTTATCATGACATTTTAGCTTGACTATTTGTATGTGTTCCTCTATGTGAATAAGACATGAAAACATGTAAAACCGGAAGACAAAGCATAATTGGTAGACGTTCATTGTTGAAATCACCAATAAAACATGAAATAATGTTCCCAAATGCTTCATTCAGCGAAATTGAGTAGAATAGTGCAACTTCCATATCCCTAGCTATATTTTAAGGTCTCCTACTAAGGCGGAGAACAAGGAAATATCGAAAATTCAATAGGTGCCGTAATTCTTCACACCATTTCCCAAACTTTTGATGTAAAATTTTCCTCAGTTCAGCAGTTTACAGTTTATACTCTTTTAGCAGATCAGAATATCAAAGGGGAAAGTAAAAGTTGCCGACTCTCAGAACTCAATCGGTTTTATTGCATTTACTTTTACAATGGCCACCAGATATTGGTGCAGTCCAACTACTCAACGTTATTGGGACTGCGTGCTGCGGGTGGGTTCAATTTCATGCTAAGAATTGAAAATTTTGAAACTATTTGCAAAAACTATAAACAATAAACTTGCAAGAAGAGCAGAGTCTGATCGTGGGAAGAAGGGAAGATGAATAATAAAAGAATATGGTATGGGTGCCACGCTGCTACATCATCTCTACCAAAAACTAATGTTTTGAAAAACATTCCAATTTATAGATTGCAAATTTTTTGAAGTTTGTGCAAAAATCCCTCTAACCCCCGTTTACTTTCCATCTGTACTCATCCCATCATATCCAATAAGTCTATAGCTACTTGAAGTAAAAATGCAAAAGTTGCAGAAAATAGGAAACTTTGCCAATAAATTTAGATGGCGTCCATTTACCTAGGAACTACTACTTACTATACAACTGGGCTGGTTTGGAGAAAGCAAACCAACCAGAGCATGGCAAGTTTAGTTGGGTTATTCGTCCGTTTCGTTTGTAACAATGTTTGAATGTGGGGTAGTTTCATTGTAGGAAATAAAGCCATTTTCTTTCGGGTCCCTCCAACCATAATTCATCTAATTCTAAACCTAATTCACATCCAAACTTTTGGGAATCCAAAACACAAAAGTTATTGGTGATATGGTGGATTCGATAGAGAAGGAGGTCAGCTTGCTCTATTGTGGTGAAGTTGGTCAAATTAGTTTAAGGTCAAGGGTTGCTCTGGGTCCACAGGCTGGTTGATGATTTGAAAATTCAGGTCTTTCTAGTAATTTGGAATTTGGTGGGGTTTAGATAGAAAGCTAGTAGCAAGGAAAGCTATCGTATTTTTACTTTATAAGTAAAGCGCAGACTGCAAAGAATTTTGTAGGCAAAAAGTGGAACGAGTATCAATTTTACATAATTTCATTTGGATGGCTGCTGGTGCTTTTTTGAAAATTTGACCTTGCATTTCCAAACCATACAGGTCTTATAGCGGTTCATTGTTTCCATTAGAGTATTATGCTCGAAAGGAGGCTGGATGATCACATCATCAATATGAATAAATTAAATAAGGATGAATAGAATTGCAACATTTCTGTTATATAAACCTTTCTGACATGAAAAGCTGCAAATGAAACGAAATTAAACAATGGGCTTCCCATTCACGTGTAATTAAATTTGCCAATTATTAGTCTTATGAAAAGGTGCTGCATCATGTGTTTCAACCCGGCCTGCTTATGAGATTTTATGAAAGGATTCAATTATAGAATAGTTTGTCCTCAAAATGTGGAAATAGCTAATGTTTTATAACTTTCTCTTTTCAGGTGTTTTCTCAAGTGATGAAACGGGTGGAATTTCGGGACACCACCACCATATCCTCCCATCATCATCGTCATCATCCTCATCATCTACTTCTTCAATGTCTATCCAAATGACACAGTCCAATGTGACTCAAAATTCCGGTCAAGGACAGCAACACAAAAAGTTTAGTAGTCGACAAAAAACGACTTCTCCAAATAGACAAGCAGGACCTCAACGATGTGTGGTGAGTGTGTGTTTTCTATTTTCGAGACTCAATATTCTTTTACAGTTTATATATGTATGGACACGTTGGTGGCTACACCCAACTTTCATTTGTAATAAATAATTTATGGTTTCAATTAATCGTGATTAAGTCAAGCAGCTATTTAAAAGTTGGTATTGAAATGAATGATTTAAAGAAATTCGTCGTAAAAGAAACTTTAACAAACTTGAGTTATTAATCGGAAAAGGTGGAATAGGAGAGTGCTCGACTTCTAACACTCAATTTATACTTACTAAATGATGAAGAGAAAGTTGAAATTGAAATGAAATTGACAATTTGACATGATACCTTTCCTTTTCTTCATTCTATTCGTAGTTGTTACAGAAAGTGAACCATTCAAAATTTCT
Organism: Folsomia inoculata; assembly: GCA_034695825.1. Taxonomy (NCBI): domain Eukaryota; kingdom Metazoa; phylum Arthropoda; class Collembola; order Entomobryomorpha; family Isotomidae; genus Folsomia; species Folsomia inoculata. Next base: position 4,086 of record JAQIWQ010000174.1, on the reverse strand, counting down.
TAACTTTCTCCAGCAAACTTTCTCCAAGTAATGACCCAAAATTGAAGATGTGTCACATCCTTCCATGTCTGATTCTGTCTGAGTGAGTGACTGAGTAGTAGCATCTTTCTCAGATCATTGAATCTACTTTCTCTTTTGGGGCTCCTATCTCTCGGTCTACTATAGTACTTGTTATATAAGTAGATATATATACTTAGTTAGTTGTGCTTTCTGAGTAGGATATTATTATGTGCTTGGTTGGTGTCGGGTTGGTTGTTATTATTTCCTCAATCTTATAATTTAATTTAAACAGCTCTCTTATGTAGTTGGTTAGGTAGTTTCCCTTTTTGCCTGGTTCTAAGGAATGTTAGGCATTCATGGACTTTGTAAGTTATTTAAGATATGAAATATTTAGCGCTATAAAATTTTGCATATAATTTGCTCCTCTGAATTTTGTAGAGTGTAATAGTTTTTCAAAAATGAATGTTTAATTTGTCTCGATTTAAATTTGAATCGCATGTTGAACTGGGTTGGAATCAAGCCGAGTCTGGCCAGTTGAAATGAGATAACTCGCAAGAGTAGGAGAGAAAGCAAACTTTCTCCAGCAAAACTTAACTTTGCACAATCCATAAACTTTCTCTTGGCAAGTTTAACTTGAGCTTTATTGAGCAAATCAATATCAATACAATAATGCTCTTACACTGCAATGGGTGAACCATGAATCTTTGCTTTGTTCGCCTCTAGCTGAACGAAAACCACTCCAATTATTTCATTACGTGGTTGAGTTGAATTGAGTTTTGTTCGCTATTTATTTCATTACGCTTAACTTGCTTACGATTCCAAACTTTAAAACAATAATGATGCAAAGAAATATGGTGGTTAATAATTGCTAACTTCAACTATTTTCTATACCTTCAAGGCTTCAAGCTTACCAGCTTATGTAATGACACAGTTTCGTTCTTAATTAAACTGGCCACGTAACAATGCGTTAGAAGAAGAAATGAGACAAGGCTGACATATGACAATAGAAATTACCACGTCTTTCAAGTTTGAATGGAATTATCCAAAAGTTTTCAAAGACTTTTTTTTTGAAAATTTCAGATTTGTGGGAAGCAATTCTCCAACGCTTCAGGTTGGTTACCCTCACCCTCTTTGTCATTGTTTGTGCTCATCTACATTTTTACGTTTTCATTGTGTTTCAGCTCTTACAAAGCACAAACTTACGCACAGTGATGAGCGAAAACACACTTGTACCGTATGTGGAAAAGCATTTAAACGCCAGGATCATCTGAACGGGCACATGTTGACACACAGAGTACGTAATTTATTAGTAAAAAAGATTTTATAACCTTGCGATGTAATAATAACTAAGAAGCACAATCATAGCATGAGTTGCATTCACCCATTTAACATGTTACATATTATATAAAATTGTATAATATTACGTTTTCAGTCCAAAAAACCATTCGAATGCTCTGCGAATGAGTGTGGTAAATCATACTGCGATGCCAGATCACTTCGTCGTCATGTCGAAAGTCGACACGGAGCTGAAGCTCTAGCAGCAATGACCATCGCACCGACACCTCATACCGATATTGAGTTCAGCATCATCATTCCCTCTAATAGCACTGCCACTGGTGGTGGAAGTAGTGATCCAACTAAACCAAAAAACAATGGAAAGAGTAAACGGTCCAATTGTTCAAACAAAAGTCAGCAAAAAGCCAAAACCCCAAAGATGGTTTCCTCAAATTCCATGTCCAGGAATGGCAGTTGTGGCAGCACCAATCTTAATCCACTCCTTTGTCAGGGCTCCTCTTCCCCAGAGGAAGTTAATGGAGTTGAAGATAACGAGCTTTTAACCTCGGTGGAGAATTTATTGAGCATGGAGGACTCATCCGCGTCTGCCGAGAATGCAGCAGCCCTTTTAGAATCCAGTTTGATAGAAATGGGTGTGATACAAGAGGAAATGGAGGAGGATGAGATGGGAATTGAGGAGATGGAGGTAGAACTTCCGCCACCGACTTCTAACAATACTGATGATAACCTGAACAACAATAGCTGCAGAGAAAACAGAGGCGAAAAAGATGTTTGCTGCAGTCGAAAAAGTGATAACGAACCTGTGAACAAAAGTCAGAGTCAACTTCATCAGTTATTGACTCAAAGAGCGGTGGCAGCCCTAGTTGGTAAAGGGGTTTTTGGTGTTGGGGACAACAACAATTGTACAAGTTGTGACAGTGATGTAGACGAAGCGGCCGTCACCCTTATCAAAGAGTCGCTTATCGCTTCATGTGCCAATAATAGTAGTAACAATGTTGTCTTTCCGACGAAGCAGTTCCACTTACATTTAAGTTCGTCTTCTTCGTCTTCTTCAACGTCAACCTCATCCTGGTGCAGTAATAACTCAACTGTGGGGAATAACTCAACCAATGACAGCTCTGAGGTGAGTTGTAGTGAAGAATTTTATCATATAATTTAAAAGTATCTTTAGAATCTGCTGATGGAAATTGAACAAAGCAAAAAGTTGCTGGTTCATATTTATAATTTTCGAAAGAGAGTTAATGAGTTTGTGAAAGTAGTTGTAAGGTTGTAGATGGAGGTGATGCTTGAAATTAGGAAATAAATAGGATACCGGAATCAATTAGCAGACCATAAATGTCAGTCCCACAAACTGCCATCATAAATCTCTCATGAGGAGAAAACCGCAAACATCATCTGTACCACGACACCATCAGCAGAGCTAGCTGAATCTAATGTATGCATATCCCTCTCTGCTATCCATCGGTTTCAGAGATTATTTCATAGAATTCATTCTATTAACAAATTCTTCGTTCGTTTTATTTGTAAATGACAGTATAATAGCATAATACGCGCACCCTGACCCTAACCTGTGCATATACATGAGTCATCATTTCGCAGCTCTTTCATAATTTTCATACTTTTATGACTTCAGAACAAAACAATTCACAATTTGTTGGCTCACCAGCCAATTTACAAGAGTGACAATTGAGCCTCCACATTGATTATGGGCCGATAAGCATTGCCTGCAGCTCCACTTACCACTAACCATATGGCAAATGTTATCTTTTTCAATCTTCTTCTGTCTCATGGTCTTGTTTCATCTTCTTTTTGTCTTATGTTCCGTCAGTGTGTGTGGGATGAGTTTGTAATAATAACATAACACAGGCAATGATGTATTATCGTTTACTTGATTCACCTAGACCCATTCATAAAATATCTCGGTACAGTCCCTAGCGTTTGTCCCCAATTTCTGGTTAAAGCTGACTGACTGAATCTCTCAGAGTCTCGGAAGTTAAAAATTTTGAAAGAGATACTCTGATACAGAAAATACATAGTGTCTGAAATATAGTTATTTCCTTTCCTCCAGCTCTAGTTTTAATTTCATAGAATAGATTTTTATAGTCTTTCCCATTAAAATAGAAATGATTGTTATGTACTGTCATCGCTTAGCGGATACCTCATTAACCCCACACTTGACTCGTAATGCGTATTCATACTTGCACTCGTTAACTATTAACTATAAGTTCAATTTAACCCTTGATATAATTTCAATTTTCATTCCATTTCACTTTACGAGTTTTACGATTATGACACCGAGTTTGAGTGGGTTGGATTTGCGAAGTTAGTAGAGTCAGTGGGCTTTTTAATCTTGATGAGTCTCTCGAGTACTGTTGACTGACGGTATGAGTAAGTCTTAAGTCTGGCTGGCCCCAAAGTTGGCAAAAGTTTATAAACTCTTCTTTCTTTCTAATGTCCTCCTCTAGCTTTACTCCCCTGATAGATAGATGGACAGAGTTATGCCCGTGTTCTTAATGACATTTGAAATGGTTCATAATATGCACTACTTCTTTCTCACGTTATGAATGTGATCTTGTTGGCAGATTTATCTCATTCAGAATTCTAATGGTTCGGCTCAAATACCGACATCCACAAAAAAGTAAGAAGAGAGAGCATGCAGTTGGCGTGGCGTACAACTTGCAGTTGTTTGTATCGTAACGTAAAACTACGAATAGTGTAGGATTACTACGACGGGTATTGGAAATTTTTTAGCTGGAGGAATGCGAGTCTAATGTCACGAAAAGTTTGTTT
>JAQIWQ010000173.1:0-23021 GCA_034695825.1 Folsomia inoculata | reverse complement strand
TCATCCATTTCGCCTACCACCATCAACTCATCAATAAAGTTATAGGACTCTATCACGGTTGATGTGGTCACGACACTCGTACCCTCATCATCCACAGCAGCAGATTCAGAACGTGTGCCGTCTCCTCCTCCAGACTTGGTCATGATGTTATTGATGTTATCCATGAAGAAGGTGATGGAAGAACAGAGCACAAGAAGCTGAATCAACTGCCCCCCTGTGATCCACACCCAGAGAAACCCGAGGAAAGAACAAGGTTCGAGATGAGTCAGGGACTCGAACAGAAAACTGAACATTTGGAGTATGATCAGTTAGTTATAGTAAAGGACCTCATGGGTTGGATGGACTCGGTTCGGATTTTGGTAGAAACTTACAAGATCACGATTACTTGACACTCATTGTCCCCCCAGCACAGAAACTTTGGATCCTGGCACCAGCACTGCCCCAGTAATTTATTGTGACAAGTATCAAGGAATATTTTTACAAGACTAATTAAACCAGGTAAGTTAAGAATTCTATAGAATTTCTACAAAATTTTGTACTTTACTTGGTTTAACACTAAGTTAAGGGTGGAATGAATATGAAAATCATTCGATTTTTCATTCAAACCGAATGGTTTTGAGTCAGACTAGAGACTAGTGAGTAGTGAGTGATTCAGTATCTGAACAATAAATCACAAGTTGTAGTCTCAAGATCAGGCTACATTAAATAGACTATATATAGTCTACTCATTTACAAGGTCCATCAAGTATAATAATAATTAAATTCAAACCAAATTGGGCAAAAATACAAAGAACTATCAAAATAAGCTGACTGAATACTTCAGTCTGAAGTATGACTTTGTAATTTTGAAACCAAAATCCGAACCGACTGATGACCGAACAATGTTGTGCCAGGCTGTTGTGGTTCGTTGACTTACTTTTTTGCACTTTCACTGGAAAATGGCAAGAAACTGACCGGCCACAAAAAAAAGGGTACTGTCCGCGCGCCCCGTCATGTGCCACAATACGGTTTTACTTGAGAGATTTTGCTGAATCTTATAGAGATGTACTTTTTCTACTTCAATAAATACCAGTCAAATCAAAAGTCAAGTCTGGAGGATGCACTTTTAGTTGCTTTAAGTTCCCTCAAATATTTTAGAAATACCCGATTTATTTTTGAAACACAAAGTGCAGCTGGACAGGAGTTATAACGTAAGAAGATGTTGATTATGGAATAGTCTGAGAGGATTTGGTGGTTCTCTTTGAGATTTGACTATTGAATTCTCTTCTTATCTCAGAAGAAGGACTACTGACTGAAGGAATTTGCATCTCAATTGAGAAAGGAGTCATTCATTGCCCATTAATGATAATAGTTATCTACCTGCAGTTGCGTTTCCTGCTCATTATTCTTCACTTTATCTCACAAAAATCGCCCACAAATCGCCAAAAGGGGGAGCAACGTTTTTATAAATATTTCAAAAACTGGATTTAGTAGTTCATAGTATAGTCAGTCATTCAAGTGTAAAGTGATTCAATCTCTAATTAATGCTATCAAACTGGTAAACTGTATCAAACGGTGACTCTTTCTTGATCTCTTCATTATTATTAACCCCACCCACCAGACCAAGTAGCTTTAGGTAGTTTGTAGTGGTTAAGTATTCAACCCCGAAATTGACATTTTCTACGACGGTCGTCTCTCAGCTGTTCAAGTCCGTCGAGATAGGAGAATGGACCAAGACTAGGAACCAAACTGAAGTCAAAAAATGTCAAGGACTAATCAAGGACTCTTGTCTCTTAAGTAGGTGACAACCCAAACATGCCCCATCCTACTACACGAGAACATCATTCAAGAAGACATGATGGGACCAACAGGACCACTGGACGACGAGACTTTTGGGGCAATCGAAAGTTATTTTTTTCCAACTGTGACTAGAATTTTAAAACATGAGTTCCGAGTAGTACTCGGCGAGTACAACGCAGAGTTGGAAAAAGTTGACGCAGATTTTATCTCATGCTGAAATTGGCTGTGGTAATGGTAAATTCTTGGGATACATATAGTACATCAACATCATGAAATGACACGTGTCAGTTACTTTGATATTAAAACTAATGAAGGTCTCCTGGAGAGAGTCAAAATGATATTCTGACTAGTATAACTCACCCTGCAATTTTCTGGTGGCTGCCATTGATGCTATGAACAAAGGTCGTGTCTTGGTAGTGGAGAGAGTAGATACATAGTCAATTTTAAAAGCCAATCTTCCAATTAGCAGTCAAAGTTGCAGACTTTCTCCGGTTTGCAAATAGAATAGTCAAATCTGCACTCCAATCGCTTTTTTAGTTGTGGTGTTTATTTTACAACAGTTGATGGGTTGATGTATTTTCTGTTGCAGCTCTGTTCCACGTGGTAATCGGGAGTCTCGTGTAGCGAATGATTCCTGATTTAGTTGGACATTAGTCTTATAGCCCTTATAGCTGATGTAAGATATGGACGGGTTCTTATATTTGGACTTGACTTGGACTTCCAGGGACCTGTGTAAAAAGAATACTTTGATTTACATCTATTTGTGAGTGATTTTAGAATTTAATCACTGAACTTTATAATCATTTTTCTATTCTTAATAATTAAGTTAATAATAATCAGCACATAACTTAATAATCAGCACATACGATAATTATTATCGTATGTGCTGAATAAATTGATAACAATTTGTCTCATTGACCCAATCTAGAGAGAAAAACATTAATCTGCAAGAAAACTGCCCCTACAAAATTTGATGGTTATAAACACTGATCGTTTTGAAGAATGATGGATAGTCAAGACTAACAACTGTAAGTTCACTTCCATCTTTGAATTGGATGTGTTACAATTATTACAAATAATGCAATTCGAATTTGCACTAATATTTTTGTAACTTCAATTTTTAGAGCTGAAGGTTCTTGACGATTCAACTGTGGTTTATTATAACTGTTCGGATTGATTCGAGATATCAGTTCAGTCAGTAGCTTCATCTTTATATTCAGATGTTCTCCTCAGAAAACAACAACAATACAAGATCGGTGCTGTATCTCTCTGACAAGGAAAAATGTATGTAATTAAACGAATCTTGGATTCGATAATCAATTCCAATACTCATAAAGTCATGATTATGTCATCACATGAAGTATGAAATATGATTGATTACAGATCGTGACGGAGAATCTATAGTTGTCCTACCTCCAATGTTTCAAAGTGCTGGTCAAATCAGGATGAACAATCAAGCGCACATCTCCATCAGTTGAACTGCTGGAGGATAACCGCAATTGGAGTGACTTTGGTGGTTAAGGTTAGTGTCCGACGCACTCAAATCCTTCGTTTATTTATATGGGTTATTTTATTTATTAGCGTAAGGTTTATTTACGTTCTGTTAGTTTATAAATAATGATATAAATTGTAATTAAGTAACTCAAATCAGTCAGAAGATTAAAATAGTCAACGTAGATCTGGATAAATGCAAAGCGAATTAAATTTACCGTAGAATTTAGTGACAATTTAGAGTGGAAATTTTAAAAACAGTTCAAGTCCGTTTCTCGTGTTTAATTCATTCACGAATGTATTTGATTAAATTGAGAGTTTGGTAAAGTTTGGTTGCTCCAAGTGGTTAGTGTTATTTCAATCTTTGTAATGTAATATCTAGCTTGTTCCTATGCTCTGGCTAAAGAGTATTGGTAGTCAGGCCAGTTAAAGATCAGTTCACCATGTAAAGAGTAGTGCATTGTAACGTAACTCGTCGGGAGTAAAATACAAGACCTTGTGTATGTATCCAATGTATCGTCGGTTCATTCAGTTAGTGCTAATAGTGCTGCAGCCTCATTGAGCTGTTGAAACTCTTTCAGTCGCAGCAGATTTTCAGTAACACCATCCTGGCACTGTCTACCGTCAAAGAGTTGAATTTTAGATTTTCAGCACAGCGTTAATGAAATACTCTTCGTCCCAGAAGAGATGGCGAGATCGAGTTTTTACCAAAAGCTTGCCTTCCACATGCACTCCATGTTATAGGAAGGGTTGAATCAAGGTGACAAACTCATGTGAAACCTTTGGTTGTCCATATCGATGCGATCAAATAGGGCTGGATGTAATGCAGTGTAGTCAGAAATTCATTTCACTCTTTCCTCGTGTGCATGAATGAATAAGCGCGAACGATTTCTGCATTTATGTAAGACTTGTGTATTATCTAATGCAAAACATTTTACAAATCGAAAATATTATCTATGCGGAAGAACAATAAATTAATGCTTGATTTTTTTCTTTCCTCGGTTGTCATTCCTATTAGTCTTCAAACGCTTCCGTACTCCCAAAGATTGTTCTGTGTCGTCGGCATCGTCATCTTTATTTTTTCTTCCACCCCCACCACCACGTCGTTTGTCGTCCAATTCCTTCATTTGCTGAAAGTGGTGCATAGAGGTTAATTAAGGCTTCAGTATTAAAAATGCAATATTGGACAAAACAAACCATTTTCGCAAATCGTTGTGCTTCTGACACGCGTTCAGTTAATACCATAACCTCTTCTTCCTCCGTTTTATACAGTGGCAACTTTTTCTCAATTAGATGTTCAATTCGCTGATACAGTTCAACATCGTACTATAAACAATAGTTGCAACAACGAAATTATTGGAATTGGAATGAAATCGTCTTCTTCATGTTATACCTGTGTAACAAAAGTTATGGCTTTCCCTGATCGTCCAGCTCGAGCAGTCCTTCCAACACGGTGGATATAATCTTTACTATGAGTTGGGATGTCGAAGTTGATGACGATATCCACGTGTGGAATGTCAAGACCTCTGTTGCATAAAATTAAATTCAACGAGCATATTAGTAATGAAATTGAATTATTTTCTGGTTTTGTATTCACGTTGAATTAATTACCTGCTAGCCACATCCGTAGATATTAAAATTGATCTATTCTTCGCTCGAAATTTGTTAAGAGACGCCAAGCGCTTATTCTGCGACATTTGACCATGTAATGGAATAGCATGAAATCCAAGGTTCCGAAGCATCAAGGCTGTCCGCATTGCGTTGGCACATGTAGCACAGAAGACCATGAATGAATTACCAGCCAACTCGTTCAGTACATGAACCAAATACACGTCCTGTTAATTTAACAATGTTAAAAATAATGCCTCAGTAAAATCACAGGCTACATAACCAGTTAATTGTATATGCGCATCCCCTTACCTTAAACTTCAGAGGGATAAACAGATAATATTGTTGTAATTTGTCCACGGTTTTATACTTTGTTGAAACCTCGACTTTTACAGGATCTTTCAAAGAAGCTCTTTGTAATTTTTGAACTTTTTTAGTCATTGTAGCCGAAAACATGTATGTCCTTCTTGATTGTGGTATAACACGTAGAATTTTATCGACTTCCGCCTCGAAATCCAGATTCAAAATGCGGTCAGCTTCGTCCATTACCTAGAAATGTCAATGGTATTTTGTTTCATATTCTATGTTAGGATTTTTAGGATATTTTAGGATTAGGATATTTTAGGATTTCAAGTAAATAATATCTGGCTCACGAGATATTTCAAGCTTTTAAGATTGAATCCTTTTGTATTTTCCAAATGATCGACCAGACGTCCAGGAGTGGCAATGACAATATGAGGTTTTTTTGCCAAAGATAACGCCTGTGTCATCATATCAATTCCTCCCACTATTACAGTGCACTTGACTCCAATTCGAGCTCCCAAAGCTTCAAATTGTTCTGAAATCTGGAAGGCCAGTTCTCTTGTCGGGGTTAGAACAAGGGCAAACAAGCGTTGAGGGGTTTCCAAAAGGTTTTGTAGAATTGGAAGCGCAAATGCCCCGGTTTTACCAGAGCCTGTTTCGGCGATCCCAATGACATCCTTGCCTGTAAGGAATTAATCACATTCCCATATACTTATAAATTTTCTACATCCACAATTTTAGTTAATAAATTACCAGATAAGGCTACAGGGATGGCTTCACATTGAATTTTTGATGGTTTTGTCCACTTCAGTTGAGTACATGCTTCACAAAGTACGTCGACAATACCCTACAAAGTTTGATATTGTATTAATTGAATTTTTCTATATTCATTCATGACGTTAGGCGACAAAGTAAATACATACCAAGTCTTTGAAACTGAGATTTTTGTCATCAGTTAATTCCTCCTCCTCACCGGAATCATCTCCGTCAACTTTCCCTTCAGCACCGAATTTGTCGTCCCCAGATTCCGGGGTATTTTTATCCAAATCCTCCTCCGGTTCAGATTCGTCCGATTTTTCACTTGCAGCCACCTCATTCCCCTTCAACTTTCCCTTTAACTTTCCTCCAGCTTTTACGAATCTTGCTAGTTTATTACTTTTATTAGTACTCATTTTATTGTCGAATGTTCAAATTTTTTAATTTAATTTCAGAAATAATGGGAAAAACAAACTTGGAAAAAGTTTGACTCCACGTGTTTGGTTGAGTGAGCGGCTGAACGAGTTAAGTGGGGGTGGGGTAGAAGGAACCAGGCGCGAATTTCAACGCCTTCATACCCTGAACAAATCAAGTAAACAATCGATTTTACATTATTGACAACAATCAATCAATCACTGTAAATCATTGTTGATAGTGGTTAAAATGTAAAGCTCTAATTTATTTATAGGACAAAGTGCGCGACAACAGGACGAGTGTTTAAAACACTTGTGGAGTGGACAAATGTGGATTTTGTATAGCATATCTTAATAATGAATAAGCAATGAATTTGTACATTATTGTCGACTTGGACTTACCATGTCATTTGCATTCTACGCTCCGATTGACAAATGTCAACAGAACCACATCTGGTCCTATGATGGAGGCAGAGGAAGCAGACAATCACTTTTGGGTAAGTGAATACGAAGGATTGACTTGACCTCAATTCAATCCTTTTCTAATGTTGAACTGTTCAATATTGGAAAAGGAACATGTATTATTTAGAATTTATTCATGATCTCATTGTAATACGTCTTGTTTGTAATTTTACAGTGAATGGAGACGGTCACGGAAATAACGGGTTAAGTCACTATGATAAAGATGGTGGATGCAGTATTTCAGAACCAAAGCAATCCCTATTCAGCCATAGTCAGGTCCAATTGCGATTTCTTAATCCTGGTGACTATGACGTGGTAAAAAACCTGTGTGAGGAATGGTTCCCTGTTGAGTATCCGAGGTATAGAAATATAGATTATACAACAAGCGAAATTTTAAGGTATAATGTCCCGGTTTTGAAATGTATTTCAGTAAATGGTTTGAGGCAATTACTTCAGATGCAAATCTCTTCTCACTTGCTGCCATTCTTGAAGGGAGAATTATTGGTAATATTCTTGATTGAATATAAGCAGTATAAGAGTTTTATAAATAGATCGATCGATGTGATGTAATTGTAGGCTTAATTGTTGCCGAGCTTAAACAAGGACGAGACCTGAATCGAGAAGATCGTGGTAATTCTCAAACTTCTAAATCAATAATGCACAAATCTTATCGAATTTAACATTTTATATATCGAAGAATTGAACATGAGTTGAATAATATGTTCACATTATTATTTTCAGACGTTCTATGTGATTCTCATTTGAAATATACCGTAGCGTACATATTGAGTTTAGGAGTGGTTGACAGTAGTAGGTAATTATTTTTTTAAACTTGGATAATTCTACTTTGTGCACGTGCACAACGTTGTGTACTTTGTACATTTTTAATTTCTTTTATTTTGCAGAAGACAAGGGATCGCCTCACTACTGTTATCTAGTCTGCTGAATCACTTGTCAACTCTTCAATGTAAAGCTATTTTTCTTCACGTGCTAACATCAAACGAACCTGCTTTACATTTCTACGAGAAACATCATTTTAGGTAAGAAACTAAAAATGATAATGCTGGGTTCTGTTACATGTATTTACGTACAGTATGGGCTTATCAATATTTTAGGGTTCACAAGTTTTTACCATATTACTATTCGATCGGTGGACGCGCCAGAGATGGTTTCACGTATGTGTTGTACTTGAACGGTGGACACGGCCCCTGGGGAATACAAGAGTACGTCGCGCATTTCTGTGAGGTAAGATGAGTACACGACTTTTTTTGAATTTATCAAATTCTGGTTCAGTTTTAAATATATAATGAATGGGGACCCACCATAAACAAAACCATTCAAATAATTTCAGGTTACAATTAGTGAGATATGCTCACTGCCTCGTTGGGTTTTCACGCGGATCACTAATGTCGCTCATTCCATTACCGCCATGATAGTCAGATAACAGGAAGCAGTTTAATATTTTGACCAGTGACAGTGATATCAGTAGAATTATTCACGTTATATACGGTAACCATTATGACTAAATTTACGTGTCATTATCATTATTCATTTTATGTATGTAGGATGAATGAATATATAGTTTATTATTACTATTATATTGTTGTAGAATCTACATATGTATGTGGAAATTACTTTTATGCACAATTTATCTTGATGTAGACAGAAGGCTAGCATTGAATCGACGGAAGACGAAGATATATTCCGTATCAGATGGACGTTTCATTAATTTCGTAAATGGCTTCAGAGAGAATATAGACAAGTTGTTTAATTTTGATTTGTATTGATGGAATTTAGAACGTCTGAAACTTATCTTATTAATCTATCTTAGCCTGCGCCTGATATTACTGGAGACAAGAAACAATAGGCTTTAAATGAAAATGCAATTCATGTACTCGTATAGTCAACAACTACTTAATCCGTCCCCTCTGGACATGGTTTATTATGGTTCTTAACAAAAGCGTAAAGATTTTTTGGAAATTAAATTAATTACGATTACCTATTGCACATCAAACACTGATTATATTACGGAACAAATTATAGAATATCATTAAAGAAACTTGTGAGACCACATACGTACGTACATTTAAATGGAGAAACCAAAGTGTGCTGCAAATATATATGCTCCGCTTGTCTCTCTGTCAATGATTTTTTAGCATCGTTATTTTAGGTTTATTAAATAAAGCTTGAAAAAGTAACAATTATAATAATTGGCCATATAACTTTATAATTAGATTGTGAGCCACTTTTTTGGGCTGTTTCTCCTTCAGATGTTGGGACGACTGTGGTAGTTGAAGTTGTTGAAGTTGTACCTTCAGTTGTAGTTGTTGGTGAGGTATTGGGGGACTCCGTGGTGTGCGACTGGGGATCTTTTTGATCATCTTTTCCCTTCGTTCTTCCGATGATTCCATCAGAAGCGACTGCTCTGGTTCCCTCAAATCGTAGAAAATCATCATCCATGTTTGTGTCTAATTCTGAAGTTGTCTTTAAGATTTGGTTGAATGCATTTTGTTGCGTGGGCATCATTTCCTGTCGTTGGATGGGCAGAATTGATTTAACTGAGTCGTAAGACATTTTGGATATTTGATGTACGGTAAGGGCAGATATGGAAGAACTTGGAAGTGTTATCATTGCGTTGGGTTGAAGACCTTGCATCGACTCGGGAGGAATTGTAGAAATTTCTTCGGGTGTTAATCCTGGAATCAAACGGCATAATTTATTAAATATACCTATGGTAGAAGTTGAATGAAAAATGCTAAACACATACCTGCAATTACAACCCCAATAGTTTCCACGTCCTGTCGAGACCAATTTCCTGGTAGACCATAATTACTTAGTGTGGCGTGCTTCGCCAATGTGGAAAGAACTTCAAACGAGCATCCCTCAAGTTTTCCAAGCACTGGGCTGCAGTCTGTGAACAATTGAGCATCTACTTCAAATAAGCTGTTCACATCTTCGTTCTTGAATCCGCACAAGATATTTCCAAGTGACTGCACAATAATCCGACGATTTTCTGGACGGGCACTGCTCGGATTTACGTGCAAGAAAGTGTTGTCCGCGTTGAACTTATCAGCCAAAACTTGGAGCTAAATAACAATCATAAACTTCAGACAAAAAGCATATATGAATTTAATCAACATGACTATACTATGAGGGAAAAGCTGACCATGTGGGGGTCTGTAATTTTAGACCCAAGAATCGAAATCACATCCAAACTACCCGGAACTTTCAAATCCATTTGTGAAACATCAATGGGAGACTTTGTGGTACCATTGAAACTGTCTTCGTTAACCTTGAGGGCTGTCACAAGGTTTCCAATCTCGAGTAGATGAAATGTCTTCAGTTTGCGGAAGTTTAAGCCTAGCTTTTGCACCAACAGGTTTAAAATTTCTGCTTTGGTTTGTTCATCCCAATCCAATTTCCCTAGGGGTTCGATGCAGTTAAAGAGTTCAGAGTGTGTCAATTGCTGTATGTCGTCCAAAGTTAATCCAATGGCAGCAGATCCTGCGGCTCTGATTGTATCGCAGGTTTTATGAGCTAATTGTCCTTGGCCACTTCGTCGCCCCGGGGGAGAGATTTGAAGCCGTTGAATACTATCGGTGAATTGCTTCATTAGCGACTTGTAGGCACGTAACATTTCAGTTCCTTCCATTCCAAGTGCTTCGGCACAAACGGTAATAAACCTTTGTCTTTTTGTCTTTCCTGGGACAGCAATTAGCTGTTCAAAACCAGACTGTTTCATTATGGGGTGCACAGCTTTGGCCAATGCTTCTCTGGAAATTTTTGCAAGATCTTCTTCAGGGACTGTGACCAGGAGATCGCCAATAGCTATCAATTGGAGTTCGTTCCAAGTTGAAGTATCTGCACCATAAGCTTTCTTCAACAACTCAAACCACTTCAACCTATTTTGAGTTGAAATACAGCACGTTTTCTCTCCAGTAATTGATTTTGATTCCAATGTATCCTTGAAAAATTGCATGTTCCAGTTTCCAACAAAAATGTGCTCCGCGTAGCAGAGAAAGTTCCCTAATTTTTTAACAATATCCGTGTCTACTTCAATTTGCTGCTGGGAAATTGATGGTTGTATGGGAGGTACATCGTCACCCGTTCTAGCTGTTGGGAGGGAGTCATCTTGCGTTGGAGGCATTTTTCCATCCACTGATCCTGGATCGGGATCCTCGACTTGGTCTTCGGTAGGGTCTGGCGAATCATCCATCATATCAATATGCTTGGTGGATCTTCCAGCCATGTCATCAACGTTGTCATTTTGTAAAGTTTGGCTGTCCAACTCCGCTGGCGATTGATGGATATGTTTGCTATCAGGCTCTTTAGTTTGTCGCCGTTGCTTTGAATTCGGGAATCGATGTGACAAATTGTCCTTCAGAAGAGTATTCGCATACCACTGCAATTGTTCAAGGGTGGCAAAATGAAACAAGTCCAACATCCCAATACTTCCGATTTCTTCCAGTATCTTCATTCGAATCTCAGGGGACAGGCGCTCTAACGATCTTGATGGTATCAGGGAAAGAACTTCACCTAGATAAAGGCACAGCAATTTAATCAATTATTTTTGACTATGGCATTTTATATCAAATTAATTACCTCCAATTGCAACAATTTCTCGTGGGTTAAGTTCACTCAAAATATCAATTTCAGTACGGTTCTCATTTCCATTTCGATTTCTTTTTATCTTCAAGTAATTGACTATGTTATCCAAGAAACAGCTTCGAAGATTTAGGTCGAAGCTGAGGTCGGGGTTGAAATTTCTCAGAGAATATAATTCGTGACGGTAATGTAGAATAACCGGCACAACATCCGTCGGGTCGATAAGATTGGCTTCATCACAAGTAAGTCCCATAATAGTAAATTGCACAGCATGAGTAGTCCCAATTGCACTACGCCCAAGGATATCTTTCGCAGTCCATTTGGACAGTCGAGCATGTTCTCTGACCCACCGCATCCATAAAGACAGCACGGATCGAGGAAACAGTTTTGTCTAAATTAGTTTTAAATTAATATTCGCATTAACACATACACCTGAAAAAACATTCGCATACACCTGAAAGAAATATTCATTGTTAATTTACCTGAACGGCAGTTTTCCCAAATCGAGTGAACTCTGGCATTCCTTTTATTATATTAATGATATTCGGAATCGTTTTCAAAATGAGCCGAGGACTGAACATGTCGAATAATTCTGCTGGTTTGGATGAGCTGACAATCTGCTTCAAAACACTGGTTTCTTGCAATGTACTCCGAATCCGCTGCGCAATCACGGCCTATATGAAATAACGGGTTTATTGTAAGGAACAAACAACGTAATGTTGGGGTTACTAATTTCAAGAATCAAGTGTCACCTTTTGTGATGTCAGCATGCCATCAGACTCTTCAATTAACACTCTCAGGTTATCAGGTTTAGTTGCTTGTTTCGTCAACAAAAGTTGTGTCATGTTTTCAGTAGGAATTCCCTTTTGGAATGGAGGAGGGATTAAGAATGCGTAATCTGATTTGAACCGCTCATCAACGCTTGACATAATCTTCGAAGTGACGAACCTGTTGATAAATATGCCAGTAACACATTGGATGTACTGGATTTAAATTCAACGATTAATGATTGATGGTGCAGACGTACCAGATTTGGAACGGAGAAAATTGTTTCGGGTGGATTGATTGCAACGTATTTTTATCCCATTGGATAAGTTCAGTGGGCAAATCGAAAAACACAGACTTGGGGAGCATGAAAAAAAGTTGTCCTTGAGGTAATTCTTTCTTCTGAATATTTTGTGGGGAAGGTGGAGGGGAGTTAGAGTTAGGAGGAATAGACGGAGGACGGTTACCGCTGGGAGGAAGAGGTGAAGTATTTGGATTAGATTTTAAAGGTGGAAGGGCACGAGGATCGTTGGGATTAATTGGTGGAGTGTTTGGATTGACCGGAGGAGCGTTTGGGTTGACCAGAGGCGCGTTGGGGTTAAACGGTGGAGCGTTTGGATTGACAGGAGGCGCGTTGGGATTAAATGGTGGAGCATTTGGATTCACAGGAGGCGCGTTGGGATTAAATGGTGGAGCGTTTGGGTTGACCAGAGGCGCATTGGGATTAAACGGTGGAGCGTTTGGATTGACAAGAGGCGCGTTGGGATTAAATGGTGGAGCATTTGGATTGATCGGAGGCGCGTTTTGATTAAACGGTGGAGCGTTTGGATTGACCGGAGGCGCGTTTTGATTAAAAGGAGGAGCGTTGGGAGGAGCTCTTAGATGAAGAGGGGGATGCATAGGAGCGTTGGGGTTACCGTGTGGAGGAAGGGTTGCAGGTGCAGGTGGGGGCATTCGCTGTCCTGTTGCAAGTGGGGAAAATTTTCAAGTTATCAATAACTGTTTGGTTAAAACCCCACGAATTTGCTATGTTAATAATGCTTACCAGGAACGATTATGAATAGAAGACATATCCAAAACAATGATGGCAAAATCTTCCAATCCATTTCGAAAACTTGCTAAAAACGCCCTACTATATAGTGATACTTCATCAGCTCTCCAACTCTAACCCACCTTCAAGCCAAAGAAACACTAACTATGCAACGAAACCAATAACCGAGCCATCACGATAAATGCAGCTTGAACTTGTTTGCATATAACGATTACAATTTGTCGAAGTTCTCCAGAAGGAAATTCCTACTAGTAATAGGCAATGCATGATTATGATAATATCTAATATTCATAACGATAACTCAGTATTTAGATGCAAACCAGTTTGTTAAACTGATTCTTATTTACGCCGTAATAAAGGTTGAATGATATGAACTCAATTAGTCAAATCATGAAATCTGTTCTTAGAATGATGATAGACCTGGTGCCCAATTCCAATTTTGTGTTATGAATGACATGCAAATATGCCTTATTGAATAAATGGACATGGCGAGTTTTAGGTAAAAATGCATGTTATTTTTTGAAACATTATTCAAACGGAACAAAGCTACAATTAACTTATCTTAAATTGTTATTTTCTAATTGTTGATGTTAACCATTGATGAGGTGATCTTCTACGATGTTTTGCAGTAGGGGTGGCGGTTGTTAGTCGTTTATGCAGAACTTTCGTTAGCCCCCTCGTTCTCTGGATGGCTGTCTCCTCCCTTGAAAAGGACAACCATACATGATTATACTGACTTCAGTATTTTGAGTTCTACTTTAAGTACGCTAGAATTAAGAAAAGCACACTTTACCTCTTGATCACCTCCTCCGCTCGTGGCTCTTCCTCCTCGGCTGCCACCTCGTCGGTAGAATCGACGAGTAAAGCCCCGACCACCACGGCGTCCACCACCTCGACCACGGCCACGGCCACCAGATCCTGCGCCACGTTCACCTTCTCCTTCAGATTTTGCTTCCCCTTCACTCACCTCACCACCCTAGGAATAATAAAAGAATTTAAATAGGTGCTAAATCAATCTACACATTCAAAACAAAATGGCAATAAAATGAAATAAACCTTACCTTTCTATCCTCTCCTTGGGATTCTGAACGTGTGCCTCCACGGCCTCCTCTTCGCCTGTAATATCCACGGAAGCGTCCACCACCTCCTCCTCCTCGTCCGCCACGGAAGCGGCTGCGTCCTCGACCTATAACGAAGGAAGCGATTGATTTTAATACAGTTCCAACAATTCCAAATGTTACACGTACCACCGCCTTCCGGCTTTTCTTCCTGGCCTTCTTCTCCGTCTGTCTGTTCTTTACTCTCTCCTGAAACACAAAAGAAACAAAACTCAAATCAATCATTAAAGGTATGTTTGACGTTGGACTGGCGTCAATAGAAAAATGTATTTCAACAGCTATCTTCGCATCGTAGTTAAACAGCAAATAATACCCACCTCTTCCGCCTCCTCTACGGTAGTAACCCCCACCGTAGCCTCCACGGCGGCGATCGGCTGCATACGGAGACCCTTTCACCGGTTGTCCGTTCGCTCCAGTCACGTTGGCCGCTTCGTTCCCTTTTTCTCCTACAACGACATCGAATTCGACTTCTTCTCCATCTCCAACGGAGCGAACTAGCTTCTTTGGATTATTCTTGATGATAGCAGACTATAATCAAATGTAAAAATTACAATGAGCGTATTAAAACAATAAACAATGGATGTATTTACATCCATACACCCCCATATTGTTGATTGTGAAGGAACCACTTACTTGATGGACAAACACATCTTCCTTGGTGTCAGATCTAGAAGCAAATAAAAAATATGAAATTCAATCTCATCATTCATAATACAACGAACCTGTACACCGGACAGACATAGCAAATAGCAAAATGCAGAAATGAAGGATTTGTAAACAAAATCTATTTCTATACTGCCACCTTCAAAATACGACGTATTATTCCGTCCCAACAAACAATGATATTGAATGTAACTTTCCTTCTACGCATTTAAACTAGCATCATTTATGATAATAAGGAACTACTCGGGTTTATAACGAAAATCCAAACTTGCACAGCATTTTCCCTATCTGAAGCTTTACATATAATACCAACAATAAGTCCATTTGACCTTGATTGATAATGCCGAGTGCAGCTCAACTAATAACCTACTAATAATCAGATCCACAGAATTCCAACAAGGTTAAGCTTACCGATTAATAAATCCATAGCCGCTCTTGACGTTGAACCATTTTACAACGCCGGTTACTTTAGTCGCTGCAAAAAATACAAGCAGTACATTGTAATTTAGCATCAGCAATAAAATTGATAAAGCATGCCTCACAAAATGTTCCACGAGTGACATTCACTGATTTAAGGGAATGTTACAAAAAATAGCAGTTCGGCCTCTGATGACCTGACTTGACCTGATGTTATATATCTCTAGATTTATGATTTCTACTACACTTCATATTTTTAGAAAGTCAGGTCAGGGGGCAGTGACAACGATGCTGGGATGAAACAGAAAATGTTTTTATCTTTCCAATGATGAATGAGGCGATGCTGACTTGACCAATTTGTTGTCGACAAAACTGCTACTATTTTTGTATTTGATATGAAAAAAAGTATTGAAAAAAGTGACCCTGCTGTTTGACCGTGAATGATTTATCTAGCGTAGGGTGAAATGTTTTAAAGAGAAGGTTAAGTACTTACCGATGACTTCTTTGCTGTTGTTTGCAGTCTTGTTGTCCTTGCTGTCAGTGGACTTTGGTTGTTCTTGGGACTGCTTCTCCGTGTCAGCCATGGTGTTGGTTGGCGAGTTTTTTCGGATGTTGGCGAATATTAACTTGGTCCTCTCAGTGAGCCATACACTTCCTCACTGAAAAAAAGAATCAAGAAACAGAGCGGCGTCTCTCCTAGCCACCACCACCATCGATCTACATCATCATTACCACCATCACTCAAGCGCACTCCATCTCTTCTACCACGCTGCTCAGAGAGAGAGAAGAGGACAATCACCCTTTTCTAACCTACCACACCCTCCATCATCAACGTCATTATCATTAAGCATCATTTATCACACCTACTGACTGTGGCAAGGTCACTTCAAACAGTTGACCAATTTATGACCTAAACCATGTCGGACACACTATATGTGAATGATACTTAACTTTATCTATGCATGGGAAATGATTTTCGTAGTACTTTTGAGTAGGGGTCATGGGTTATCATGCACATGCAACATGCAACTGAAAGGCAGGGTCACGGGAACGAATGAAATGAAATCTGGACATAATTCAATGTCAAATTTTTCATTTGGAAATTGTCAAGTTCATTGAATGAAAGAAAAAGGACCAAATTCAATCCACTCTCTTAAGAAATTAGGCAGAAACAAAATATGTAAAACAAACTGCAAGGTTACTTCTTAATTTAAAGTCAATGTCTGTGTCTGTCTACTCTAACTTTTCTGTTCCTTAATTGCAAATCAGAGCCAAGTTACAAGATTTTGTACTTTTTTGCATCAGACAAGTTGGCATTTACATTTTACATGAATCCGATCTATGCATCGCTGGACATTCCGGGCTTTGACTCCTCTGGCTGAGAACTCAAATGCGATGCCATGCACAAATGCTCATCTCCCAGAAACACTCCTACTCCTTTTATGCATAGTCTGAAAATGCATGAATTCTTTTCGGCTATTTTTGAACATGTACTGGGAAAGTTGGTTGGGTAGGACGGGGATATATTTTCACCGAAATGTAGGTAGTAGATGATGGTAGAGATCAGAAAAAAGCATGCAGAGTACAATAACCAGCGGCCATATGATACCGCTCATCATACTCATGATGATATCCATAAACAAACTATCATTCACCTAATTCATCAAGTTGACAGACAAGTAGTACACAGATTAAACGATTCTCTAAAATAACCAAATTGTCCAATATTGAAACTAAAAGTCCAAGAATTTATTTGAGAGAACAGAGAACGTAGCTTACAGTACATTACAACGTTATGTGAAGAAAATGCCCTTCTGGGATAATCATCACCTTTCAGTAAAATTCATCATCATCTGCATTTCTGTCCTTTTTGTCCTTGTTCTTAACTTGTTCCTGGTTTTTGTACATGTCATACACCTGTTGAGAGCTTGTGGCATCTTCGGAATTCTTATCATCTCGGATTCTGAGAAATCGTGGAAAACGTAGTGATATTCCGCGTTGAGGGTCAGCCTATGTGGCAAAATCAAAATTTGTAGAAACAGTACAATGGATACGGAAAATGAATGAACATACCAATCCTTCCGCAGCAGTATGTACAGGGGACAATGATAAATCCGCACATTTAACTTCCCAGACTTGTGTAGCATCAAACCAATGATCAGGCACATGTTGTTGGTTGTATCTGTAGTAAGATTTGGCAGCTGGAATCATTTGAGCTTTCAGGGTTTCTGAATGTTTTTGGAGATCTTCATCTGAAAATCCGGTGCCGATCTGTTAGAAAGTAGGTCGAGTCAAGTTAGAATTGCATTCGGAACATTTTTTACGGATCCTGTAGTTTGTTTAAATTGTTTATGATTGATGCATACCTTACAAATAGTTTGAAAAGCTTCCTCATTTGGTTCATAACAAGCAAGAAGAAATCCACCATACGTTCCAGTTCGTTTCCCTTTACCGAGGAATCCACCAATAACAACTAAATCCAGTGAATCACCACCGCTGTCCATGTAATCCTTCTTCAATTTTAACCATTTCTGTGATCGTTTGGCAAGTTCATAGGTTGCTCGTTCATCTAACGTTTTTACCATCAGCCCTTCACAATTCCCTAAATCGAACGAAAAATGGCAACAGTAAATATTTCAATATTTAAAGTCCATCCTAGTATTGATTGTATACCTTTAATAGATTCCTCTAAAAATTCTTGCACTTCTTCCATACTGGACGTGTCCAAGCTTGTTGCAAACATATATTGTCCCTTTACTTCTTGAAAATGTTCTCTCAGCATTTCGCGACGTTTCACTAATGCCTCTTTAACTAAAGACTCGCCATTTAAGTATATGAGGTCAAAGGCAAAAACGCAGACCTGCACTTTAATTTCAGCTTCATTCGCATCCTACAAAAAATGAAATATTCATTTAGCACAGTTATTAAACGATTTAGAAAATGATTTTCTGAAATCATCAGAAACCTTTCGCTTTCGAGTAGACAGCACTTGGAATGGTAATATTGTTTCTTTTTCAACGTCCCATGCCACAGCTTCAGTATCGATAATACACGATTTAACATCGCCCTTAATGCACTCGTTAAAACGTGAAATGATGTCCGGATATTTTGATGTGTTGTCTTCTTGATTTCGACTGTAAATATGAATTGAACCATTTTCCAACAAGTGTATCTGTCAACAAACGTTTTTTAAATGTCAAAACCAGAGGATATTTCACCAAACGAAACTGGGAAACTATTACGAGTAATTGTCAAACCTGGGCTCTTTCACCGTCATATTTGTATTCACAAGTAAACCTAATTCCGTCAAATCGATTCAAGACGTCGGCAACACCTTTGGTGGGTTGAGCTAACATTGGTCTGGGAGGAATTCCAGGTGTCAGCTTGCACCTTTCGGCGACTCCATCAATTCCAACTTCCAAAAGTGCCTTCACCAATATGTCGTAATTTGGGCACTCGCTAATAACAATAAATTGGATTTCTTTAAATTGATATTGGAAATATTTTTAATTGCTCCAATGATTGAAATTCAACTCACCAATAGCAGCTTTTGATTATGAAAGCTTGCTCATCCATTTTAGCTTTAAGTGCTTCAGCGTTCATCTTTTTCCCTACATCAATACTTTTAGGAGGCCATTCCGTCACGTCTTGATCCGGTGGAGTTAAAAACGTTGCTTGCGATATTGCTTGCAGTAAAGATTGTTCCGCAAGTCCAATACGTAGCTTACCAAGTAGCGATCGCGTCAAATATCTCGCTTCTGAAAACTTGCAAGCCACAAGCATTGATGTGATCATACTGATTTTTTTGGCGTTTGACTAGAACGATTACAAAAAAATTGTTATTTACATAGCACGTAATCAACGAACAATTTCATAACTTGCTTTACTTACCGCTTGCCCTGACATTGCAGCAATTTCTTTTAGTTTGCTAAATACTCCAGCTACTGTTAAAGGTTGTGGTTGAAACAAGGTCTTTTGGTTCGACCTACTGCTTTCTGCCACCAATCCCAAGTCTCCCAACGATCCAGCATCAGCTTTAATTCTATCCAGTGTACGACCAGTAGCTTGAGCGATGGCTTTCATGACATTTGTTTCTGCCACTCCCAGTTCAACGCCTGTTAAACCCCCAAATTCAGATCAATCAATCAATTAATTTTCGTATAGAAATTTAGTATAAATTACAAGGATTAAACATTCAGCAATACCTTCATAAGCCGGAGCAAGTTTATTCAAACACAGATAAACACTCATCAACAGATCATCAGGTGAAAGCAGGATCACAGACCGGAAGTAGTTTGCCAATATTTCGATAAACTTTAATCGACTACTTGTTGCTTCAATTTCTTGCAACGTTCTTGCCAACGCCAAGTAAGGAACTCTATAAAAACAGTAATAACCTTCACTCATAAGTCTCAAATGCATATTATATAAATTACGGTCATACTTTTCCCCACGTTTCCACGAAGCATCATCAATGGGATGATATTTGGGTTTCACAGGGTTGTAGTCAGCGTTCCAACCTTTAGGATTGGCACCTGCTCCCATCATTGATGTAAACCCTTTTGTCGTCCCTTTCACCTCTTCCTTTTTCGGACTGGACGTTGTTTTGCTCTCTTTCTCTTTTGATTTTGGCTTATCCTTCTTTTCTGTTGACTTTTTCTTGGACTTTTTATCCACACTCCCGTTTGTTGGAGACTTGCCTGTTAATTTTTCTTCATTCTTGTCCTCAATTTCTTCATTCTCTTCCTTGATTTTGCCCGGTTCCGTTTTCACTTCAACTTTAGTATTCTCGTTATCAACCGGTGTCGGTGGTTCCTCTTTTTCATCCTTTTCTGCCTCCTCTTCACTGGAACTTTCTACAACAATCCGTTTTCGTTGTTTTTTATTGCTTGCAGCAGTCTTGTCCTCTTCATCCGATGAAGAATGTTTAGACTTGCGTTTCTTTCCATTGTTTGCATTTGCAGTGGTATCCCCACTACCACCCCCAATTTTCCACAAGGTCTTTTTTGCCTTTGTTTTAGGTGTCTCAACATTTTTCATATCCTCGTCTTCTTCCGACACCTTGGTCTTCTTGGGCTTAATTTGGAGCTCAGGTTTCTTAACAGGAGATGAAGATGGGGAATTATCGTCTTCCTTCTTTTTAAAAAACTGACCAATTTTTGTCTGCAACATTTTCTTGTCTGCTTTAAAATCTATCAAACTTGTATGAAAATGATGAGGCTGCACACTATTGGATACCACAAATGTAAAATTTAGAGTTGATGTGGATTTTCTAGAATGAACTGCAAATTTTATTAACAAATTCTGGAATTGTGATAATTTCACTACGTTGCGAGCAAGGAGCATTCCGATTTGTTTTTACAACAAACAGAATGAGCAAAAGCCCGCTTGTGAAGGCTACAACCGCCAGGACTTAGACATTCTCAATCTTTCTCTCTTAGGACCGTTATCACTTTGTTCAGATGATGTATGTTGTACTAGTTGATTTGGCCAATTTGTTTAGTAAATTGTGCCCCCATCATTAGATATGATTTGGCTGATAACTTGGTATGAATCCCAATATTACTTGTATTAACATTTTGATACTTGCCCAAATTGAGCAGTACAAATCTAAATCTAGATTGAAGTTCACTATAAGTATGGGATGGTTCAATTAATGTCTTACTTTGCCATCTCTTAGCTCAGTGTTTCTTTGTGCAGTTTTTCTTTTCATTGCAAACAACAATCGAAATGCAAGTGTAAAATGTAACAATGAAAGGGAAGGTGAGTGAGGTGAGTGATGTGGTTGAGTCCCAGCCTTGCATGTCTTCAAGTCTCACTCTCACTAAATAAGCAAAAGTAGTCTCAAATTTAACAAACCCTTCAGTTCACCACAGTCTCTCATGGACGATCTGTCTCATTATTCTATCTGCAGTACGGATATTGCATTTGTACAAGAAAGCATACTTGTCAATGAGATTTTAAAAAAGTGATCAGACCAAGAAGATTTCTCATCAGTTTGTTTCATAAAATATACTGTAATTAACAAGTACTCGGGTTATATTATAAAGTTGGGAGTATTTCTCATAAATTGGCTGGAAATGCTGGTGTGTGTGCAATTGTCTTCATATTGAGAATTCAAAGGAAAGGGACTTGTTCAACAGTAAGTACAGAAGCACAAGAGTTATTTAAGCATTTTGTATGCATTATGTATTTAGGTAGAAAGAATCTACATTATAGAAACAGGAGT
The DNA here is from genome assembly GCA_034695825.1 of Folsomia inoculata. Taxonomy (NCBI): domain Eukaryota; kingdom Metazoa; phylum Arthropoda; class Collembola; order Entomobryomorpha; family Isotomidae; genus Folsomia; species Folsomia inoculata. The sequence goes on along the minus strand of JAQIWQ010000173.1, from coordinate 1,361 downwards.
CCTGAATAATTTTACTTGGCAATGTGTATTCTCCAATTGTCTCCGTTTTTATTCAATTTTTTCCATTTAATTTCGGATGACCCAGACCAATTTAATATCATTTAAAGATGAGCTCAAGAGCCAGAAAGTGTGTCAACGAGCAGAGTCAGTTTCGTTTTGGTTTAGTATAAAAAACGGATTGAGCGAGAAGATTCTTTCTGATATTTCATGCAGAACAACTACCACAAGTTTTTAGACAATTCTTCATTCCTCTCTCCTCGGTCTCTGACTTTAGTCCAGATTTTCAAATTATCTGTGAATAAAATGCATACTCTTTTCCTGTGGAATGTTCTGCTACAATTGTGCCATCATAAGTGCATCGTTTTATATACTTGATTTGATTAGATGAGGCTGAGTATAAAAATGCAAGTTAATATTTGGCTTTGTTTTTGTACTAGCTATGAGAGTTTTACCTCTTGTCAGTATCACAAGTCTTGATATTTTATTAACGCTATCTGACTGAATCTGGTACACATGGGTGCATAGCATGGTGGAAGGTTTCACTTTCAACTCTTCAAGTAACAGTCCAACATTTGTTTTTTTAAGAGAAGAATAAACTATGTACACAGTATTCATGCAATACAAATTTACTTTGCATATTAAAGAAGAGACTTGACGAACTTCTTAAATTAATCTCATAAACTATTGAGTTGACTCTAATGGTTGATGATGTGCTTACACATACAATATAGCATGACAAATGACCGTTTCAATACTATTGTCAAATATTGTATTCACAAATGCAAACAGTTTTAATGGGCTGTTACAGGTACGATCGCTATACTCATTTGAATAGTCAATAAATTGTAAATCTGTTGCAAAATTACAAAATTCTACACAAGTTGTACGAAAAGTGTTCGAGTTTCGTTGAGCAATACTTGGTAAATATGACACTATACAGGTAACAAGACTACTTTTATTAAATTGGTCATTTGATAATTCGGTTTACAAACACCTTTAGGCATTTGCAATGCATTCTTAAAAGTTTTTTTCTATTGTTTAACACTTGCTGTGGAAGAATTTCAATTTCAGAAGCTTGTGGATGAATGATATCTCCTTCACATTGAAAGTCTTGTTGATTCCGAGCAATAATGTGTCATTCGATAACACGAACGATGATGTTATGAATATTGAACGTTAATGAATTTACCAACGATGTTACAAGTCTATGTAACATGTTTTCTGCATACCTACTCATAAATTGATTATAGTTTCCATTTTCATTCTGAACGAAAGTAAAATCAACTTTAAAAGGTGATACTTTTCTCATATGTCGCATATCATCTTAAACCCAACTGCAGTCATAAATTTCGCTTCCTTCC
>JAQIWQ010000172.1:0-23058 GCA_034695825.1 Folsomia inoculata | reverse complement strand
GACCATCATCGCTCGTCCTTTCCACCTTCCTTTCTGCGATACACCTACATAGATAAGCAACAAGTATGTGACAACGAATCTATAATAGTTGGTTTATTTTATATAAATAAATTCACTCACCTCAGCTTAATAATTTCCGAAGGTCCTGCCTTTCTTGATTTGCAGACAACACTTTCCTCCACGGGATCAATTGTCATGAAATGTCCCGAATTACTCAACAGTGCCAATTTTCCATCTTCAAAAACGACTTCCCATTGTTCCACCGCACCCACGGCGTCACTCCGACCAACTACACCACCATCCTTGTCCACACCTAAAAATATGTATAATCAATGATTTTATTGTGATCATGACCTGACCTTGCCCTTAAAAGACTCACCTAAATACTTGCCATATCCTGATTTGAGAGCAATTTTATCCTCATTGATACGAATTGCTGTGAATATTTCTTCCGGAGCCGGTCCATCCCCATCCCCATGTGGGGCCCCAAGACTAAATGTTCCATCATCTAAGCATTTTACAAAGGTAGAGTTGCCAAATTCAATAGCTACTGTCCCAGATATCTCATCAAATTTTGTAACAGACCACCAACCGCCTGAAGAAAGTAAAAATAAATTATAAAATTTTATAAATTATTGTAAAAATTTAAAAATAGTTAAAACTGACCGTGTTTAGCAGTGTCTTGAAGGATGGCTTGAGCCACTTTTTTTGCCTCACTGTCATTTGAGCTATCGACAATTTTTCTCTTTTTCTTTTTTGTGGCAGCAACATTAATGGCATTCTTGGAGCCTTTTAACTTTAATTTTGTACCTTTTGCTCGCTGATATTCCATTTTAATTAATGTTTTGTGTAAAAATTGATTAAAGGTGTTTTTGTTTAAATACGTGTTGTTGATGGCGGTTGGTGAATGGAGCCATATCAGCCAATATCCGTTCAGTCAAAGAGACATCTTCAGCTGATGTTCGTTGATGGAGTTTATAAAAAAATGTTCCAGTTTGAAGTTGATGAGCCTCTAACGTCCTCTTCTACCCAACGGGAGGAGTCTACATTTTCGGGTTTGTTGATTAATTATTCAAATAAAGGATGATTTTTAAATTTTGTAGTAAATGGTGTTGTTTCTTGTGTAGTTGGTGACCGTGTAAGGGTAGCCCAAGATTTAGGTGAGGTCCGCTATATTGGTGAGGTTGAAGGATATTCTGGACTTTGGTTAGGAATTGAGTGGGATGACCCTACTAGAGGGAAACATAATGGTGGAGTGGGTGGGGTCCAATATTTCACCACAAAGTCACATAGTGGTGGATCTTTTGTGAGGGTGGGTAAAGCAGAAAGGGTTCGGTCCATTATTGAAGCGTTGGTGGGACGGTATGACCAGGAGATTGTTCCTGCAAGTGTGAAATCCATTGAGGATAGGTTGGTTAAGAAGAAGGTGGGGTATGGGTAAGTAATTCATTATTATGATTGTATTATGAATGACATGACCTGACATGATACGATTACTTGATTTATATAGGCAACTTCGTGTCGTAAACCTGGGAGGACAGTGCATTACTAGTGTTGGTTCTTGTAACGAGATTCTGGAGCTTGTTCCACACCTCCAAGTTGTTGAATTCAATGATAATCTGCTCCGGGAGTGGGGTCCTCTACTAGAACTTTGTGCTGGTTGGGGAAAAAGTCTTGTAAGGATGGACCTGAGTAGAAATCACCTCATTCCTCCATCATCTCTGGAGGAAATTGCTCCTTATAAGGGAGGTTTTCCCAGGTTGGAAGGAGTGATTTTGGGGGGACTGGGATACGAGTGGGAACAGCTTGTTGGATTCGTGGGGTGCTGGCCGAATATTAGCCTGCTTACTGTAAGTGTCTTTTTTTATGTCCGTGAGGTGAGTGAAGGTTTGGGAACGGGTAATTATTTGGCTGGGTTATTTAAGGTCCCATACAACCGTGTCTCTAGTTTGGAATTAACTGCAGTATCGTTATCGTATTTGGGTAATCTTACGACGTTGGACTTGGAGAAGAATGAGGTCAACTCTTGGGAGGAGGTTTTACGTTTAGGCGTTTTACCAAAGTATTTAAATAAATGGTTTTAAATGTCATTCGAGTTATACTATTATACTTGTGCTATGTTTATCCGTTAGGTTGGAGTATGTGAATCTTTCCGGGAATCAATTGACTCGAATCTGTTTTCCGTCCGAGTCTATTACAACCTTTCAAAGTTTACGACGGCTTAATATTTCTGATAATTTTATAAATGAGGTTAGTGGTTTTTGGACACATGTGTTATGCAATGGACTGGAATTTTACAGTTTATTTATTACATTACAGTGGTCAAGTATAAATGAACTGAACAAGTTGGAAGGGCTCAGAGAGTTGAGAATGGACACAAATCCTGTACTTAACACTTTAAAGCGATCTACTAATCGTCAAATCATCATTGCAAGACTACAGCATCTTCAGGTAAATGATAACTTTCATGTCAGTCAAGTCCAATGAAACGTTTATAATGTAAGTTATAAGTAAATAATTAATTTGCAGAAATTGGAAGGTGTTGATATCGAGAGACAAGAGCGACGTGATGCAGAGCTGGACTATGTCAAGTTATATGCACCGGATTATGCGAAAATGGAAGAAAGAGATCACTTCCTGAAAGAGCACCCTCTTTACCTGGTTCTCACGCAAAGTATTAATTAAAATAAAATACAAATTTATATAGAAATGTACACCGAATCTAATTATCTTTATTTTCTACTGTTTCAGAGCATGGTGGTGGAGACTCTACTGAAGCCGCCAGTACCACCCATTCCATGACGTCAAATAGTGCTACCTTTATCCGTAAGTGAATGCATAAATGCATAATTAAGATATGCAGCATTGCGAATTGTTATTAATTCGTTTGCGTTGCAGGTCTAATTGTCGTAGCAGAAAGTGGACTGAAAGGTCCTAAGGAGATTGAGAAGCAAATAATTCGAACGATGACGGTAAGGGTACAAAAAATATAGTACCTATTCTAAAATACATAACTAATTAATGAACTACACAAATCCGAAAGGTACAAAAAATGAAGGCCTTGCTGCAACGGTCCTTTGCCATACCACGAGTGCCTATTCGGATCACGGTCACTAGTTATAGAGTAAGTGTAGTAGATATTGCTACAGGCCGTGTCGATTAAGGCTTGTTTTTAGAATCCACAGGTGTCTTTTGTATTGGAGAACGACTTGGTGGAAATTTCCCATTATTCTCTCGAGGATGGTGATACTCTTCGACTTCAATGGTGACCATATTGATTGATTGGGTATGCCGAGACGTGATTTAACTCTTAATTAACTAACCACTTACTAATGTGATATTCATGTCTTGTGAAGACAGTTTAATAATTAAGTTTTTTAATGCGTCAGTTGGGGTCACGTTTGTGTTTATTATCACAGTTTAGACTTGTCATTTCAAAACTAATTTATATAATACTACAAGGTATTTCTTCTGATTCTGATGTTCATTATTAAACACCAGGGCCATTATCCAAACTATTATTATTGCAACCCCTTTCCGGAAGAATAAGGAACTGTAATACCTTATTGCTCAGTATTCACCAAATTCACCTCACGTTTATTTTGCCCTCTTTCTACATATAGAAAATTATAAAACCTGCAAGTCAGCAGTAATTTGTAATATTTTGAACGATAATCTAATAAACCTTTGAATTATATCACTGTATAATTTTAAGTGCAGTTACTGTGATTAAGATGACGTAAACCCGTTTGATGAAATGGATGTAAACTCTTCAATCTTCTTCGTCAGAGGAGCTGCAGAAATAATGAAAAGGCGTAAAATTTGCATGTTTAGTTTGTACATTTTATATACTAAAATATACTCACATTGGAACGAAATGAAATGGAGATAATTTGACGAAACATTCATCAAGGATGATTCGTCCTTCTGAGTCTGAGTTATGTTGCTGCTGTTCCTGTTTCTGTTTGTCCTCTATCCGGTTATCCTGCACTTGTTGTCGTCCTTTTGAAATTGGGGATGGTGGATTTCCCTACAGGCACATTCAAACGTTTCAGTCAAACTTGCAATTGAATTGATAACAGAAGCTTCAAAATAAAACCAAACCTGAGGATGAGGGTCTGGGAAATTCTTAGTCTTGTATAATGGATTGCGGAGCAAGTTGTTGTCCAGATCTGAGAACATTGGCTGAGTATGTGGCCTTGGACATGGTTCATATCTCTCATCATCCGTAGGTCTTGGTCGCCAAACATGAGGCAATGAAACACGATCCATTGGTTGAGTGGCGATGGCGGCGAATTCAGGACGGGGATTGATGACAGCGTCGCTGCTGTCAGATTCATCAGAAGATTCCTCTTGTTTGATTTCTGCAAACTATAACACAGAATGGTGAATAGGTTAGCCTGTTTAATTCGTAAGTATTTTTAATACAACAACCTTAACATGGCGACACACAACCGGTGGTGCAGGTAATGTAATTTCAGAATCAAAACATTCATCGAAAGATCTATTTCCGAAGTTGTTTGATATTCGTTCCCTACTTCGAGGCGTAAGCTGGACAAATTCCGACAATCCCACTTCCCTTCCAGGAAGAGTCTGACTTGCAGTCGGGGACTGGTTTCCAGTGGCATTTCCACTGGAAATTGCTTGAACAGTAGGATTCGGAGGTTGATGGTGAGATGGAGGTCGTTCGCTTAACACCTTCTCTTTCTCTTTCTGACTACAATTCGAGGGTTGACCTTGAGATTGAAGCCTTTCACTGAATATCTCTTGCTGATTCGGAGGTTGAGATGGCGGCCGTTCGCTTAATACCTCTTGCTGACTACAATTCGAGGGTTGACCTTGAGATTGAAGCCTTTCGCTGAATAGCTCCTGCTGACTACAACTCAGGGATTGACCTTGAGATTGAAGCCTTTCGCTGAACACATCAAGCTGACTTCCATTCGGACGTTGGGATGGAAGTCTTTGGCTGAACATCGCATCCAATTCCACTGACCCTGATCCATCAATTAAATGTTCTTCCTCCTCGTCGGTCAAGTCCATAACTTGAGCATCATATTCGTCATCTAAAGGTGGAGAACGTTCATTGGTAAAATGAAGGCAATACTGGTTATTTCTCCCATGTATGATATCAACATGACAAGGAGATTTTGTTGTGCTTTGGTACACAGCATCTATTGGAACGCTCTGATCATCCTATGAATAATGAATAATGAGCATTCAATATTCTCTCAAAATGGATAAAATTGTAAATCTAATCCCGAATTCAACCTACCTCCATCCGGAACATGAAGACTTTCAACGGATCCTTGTTCATTTTCATGTTCAATGCATACAAAATAGTGCCATTCTTGGATTTGTCCTTCTTAACAATAAAACGACTTCCTCCAACAATCACAAGCATGTCACCTTCTTTCAGAAATTCTCTAAAACATTAACCAAACCCCAGAATGAATAAATATTTAGCGAAACTAATAAATTCTGAAAACTAAATTGTGAAAACTGATGCTCTGCGACACTCGAATAAACGTCTAACAAACAAACAAACAAACAATTCCAAAACATTCTACCTGATCAATAGAGCCATATCACCTCCAACTTGAAATTGTCTTTCTTGCTGCTTGTTGATATTAGTCGCTACTGGCCAATCCTTGGTTAAGATGGACATGACCACCGGTTCTGCCCCGTACGTTTTAACCACCTCAACTCGAACCTACGTTACGTATATAATATTTAAATAAGCGACCATAATAATGAATCAGACAAAGGAACGCATATTAGATAAGATAAATGAATTTTGGTATGGTATTTATTGACACTTACACAAACAAGGCCTTCCTTCGGCTGCAATAATTCTGGGCTGTACAACGATTTAAAAACACTTGGCGAATTCAGCAATTTTGCCATTGCGAGTGGTGTTAGGAGCTGAAATCCATCATGATCATGTTCCCTCAGAAGCTGGTGGATTCGATCGCTCTTGACCTGTGACAACATGAACATTAAGACCCCACGATTACCTGACACCTTTTGTATCATAGTTACCTTCGCATTCTATAACGGTTGCGACAAATGAGAATGTTTCGAAAAAAATATTCATTTTTAAATTCCATTGGTACTCAAGTCCTCTTCGGGTACCAATCGAAATAAATTAGGAAATTTTCCGCTTAGAAATTAGCTGGTAACTTGGATACACAAATTTTAATGCTATTTTCTAAAATTTCTGAGCCTTCTGAATTTTTTGAAAATCTGCTGGGAAACAATCCATTTGTCGCAACATGATAGTAAGGGTAATAGTGTCAAGGAATATTGTTAAGACCCTTTCTATACAAATGTTAACACCTGACCCTTCCTTACCCAGTAAAAGTTCCATGGAGGAGGATCCACTGGTGCTGGTCGTAGTCCCTTCCTATTGGATTGATGATTGATAGTAATGTCTACATTCTTTTCCATTCTACGTCTTTTTTTATCTCGTTTCACTAAAAATGTTAATGAGGTTGACTTTGGTATTTCCATTGGTGAATCAGATGATTCATCCTCCATTTTAAGAGGAATTAATAATGTGACGACCGGACAAACCACGTCAACGTCAACGCCAAGACTTCTCTGTCGAATTTAAATACTACTTTCCTGTCCAGTCTTGTGTTGTGTGTTGTCGTCTGTTGGCTCGTTTTTTTCCAAGATTGAGAGTGTTTGGCAGAGTGAATTTGGGGCAGGGTGACGTTGAACCGAGTAGATTGGATTGGGGGTCCTTGGATTTAATTTATTTAGTTTTTTTGTCGTAAATCCTGCCGTGTCGTTGGTGGTCTCGAACCTCAAGGCTTGAGGAGGAGGAAAACTGCTACAAAATTACAAATTCAAGGCCAAAATGCTGGACTTGAGGAAGAAATTAGTTGAGCAATTGCGAAGTAAGTAATTACGACACGTGGTCTGGTCACGTCTAAGATGTCGTCTGCGAGGAGGAAGGTGCTAAAATTAATTGGCGGAGGTGTAATCCTAGCTGGGATTGGAGGATTGGCGACAATGTCACAAAATAATTGGGACATTAATTCAATTGGGGCTGTTCGTTTGGGGAGAGCTGTTTATGCTGTGGGTCAAGTTTTCTAATTTATTATTTATGGTTTTTACGCCAAATATGAAACGATATTTCTTTTTAGGCCGCTGCCATCAGCGCCGACTACAAGTTTAGCGTCTACTCTCGGAAGCTACCCGATGATCCGGAAGTGGTCAAACAGATTTGGGAAGAGGTATGTCAAGTATTTCAAGTTTTCTTAGCAAAGTTGGTTGTTTAAATGTTTTTAGTGTTTTCTTTAATTATTTAGACCCATAAAAGATGTGCTGAACGAATTCTAGACCTTTGTAAAGCTAATGGTGGAGTTTTTGTTAAAGTTGGTCAACATATTGGAGCATTGGATTATCTTCTTCCGCCTCCGTATATTGAAACTCTTCGTGTTCTTCATAGTCAAGCTCCTGCATCTTCGTTGGACGATGTGTACAAGGTGATTCGAAAAGATCTCAAGATTCAGGTAAGGTCATGTCATGTCAAAGGAGTCAAAGCGCATTCATTTCATATGTCGAAATTGATTGTTTGATCATTGTTTGTTACAGAGCACGGAGGAATTGTTTTCAGAGTTTGACACGGAGACTCTTGGCGCAGCTTCGTTGGCGCAAGTATACAAGGCGAAACTTAAAAGTAGTGGCGACATTGTAGCAGTTAAAGTACAGCATGCAAATGTCAAAGCTCATTCTTTTGTGGATATGAAAACGATGGAGATTCTTGTCCGTACTGCGGCCTTAATATTCCCAGATTTTAAATTAGTATGGTTAGTGGATGAGACTAAAAAGAATTTACCAAAAGAGTTGGACTTTTTACACGAGGCTGCTAATGCGGATATGCTCAGGACACTAATGACGCATTGTAAATGGCTCAAGGTTGGATTAATTAATTATGTAATACAGTGCAGTGCAATACTTTAGGACATAGGGAAGAAACTTTTGGTCCAATGCATTTTAAATGGGGAACGTAAATGTCCTAAAGTTTTGCTCCCGTAGCCTCTGTCAATAATTTTTTTAGCGCCTTGGTATATTTTTTTTCGATAGATTTCGATTTCGAATAGAGCATGAAAAAGTAGGTATCGACGTGCTCAACAGTTTTTCTCTACGATTTTTTTCTGAGGAGTACAATTTTTTCAAGACATGTGAAATGGGAAGGGACTTTTGGGACAGCAATAAAGTCCCTTCCCATTTCACATGTCTTGAAAAAATTGTAACTCCTCAGAAAAAAATCGTAGAGAAAAACTGTTGACCACGTCGATACCTACTTTTTCATGCTCTATTCGAAAAAAAATATACCAAGGCGCTAAAAAAATTATTGACAGAGGCTACGGGAGCAAAACTTTAGGACATTTACCTTCCCCATTTAAAATGCATTGGACCAAAAGTTTCTTCCCTATGTCCTAAAGTATTGCACTGCACTGTAGAAGGTTTGAAAAAGACAAGAGAAGATAAATACCAAGAGCTGTGTCTTCATAGGCACAACTGCATACTGGCGCAGGTCTCTGTTTGGCTCCATCATTGGAAGATCTTCTTCCCGTGAGGACAGTGACAGTTGCAGTGGGTGGCTGCTGAAGCGTGTTTGTTAAAGGAGACACTGTAGCAACCACTGGATGAGGAAGTGGTGGCACTTGCTGCGGAAGGACATATCTGTAGGGTCGAGCACCAACGGTCGCAGCTGCAGCTGTTGTAGAAGGAGGGTATTTATATTTTAGCGTCTGTCTAATGCTTTCACAAACTTGATCGGAAAAGATTCTTTTTTCGGCTTCTGTCTCTAGGTTTATATATTTAAATGGTAGACCGGAATGAACGGAGGAATGGGTTTTGAGGTAGCTAACTCTATGAGACACCTTGGAACCTAATACAATAAAATAAACCATTGTAATTGTAAAATTCATAATTTCTTAAAATCTTAAATGAAATCTATTGCACTTACAGTAACCACATTGAAAATTTCCATCTCCTTTAAACCGTCGCCGCACAACCTTTTCGCATTTATCCTGGGCTGATGTTGATGGAGTCCAGTCCTCGTCAAGTTCATCTGCATCAGTCTGTTTGCGTTTAACAGTTGGAGTTCGAAAAGCGGATAGACTGAGCTGGGGATATTTGTCCATCAATGTGGAGATTGTCGATGAGGTAGGGTTAGGGGAAGGGTCAATATTGATGTGGACCTCAACATTTTCAGGCTCAAATGAGGTAGGGTTAGGGGAAGGGTCAAGATTGATGGGGACTTCAACATCTTCAGGCTCGAATGAGTCGGGAATAAAATCATCATCCATTTGCTCACTTTCACTTGTTCCGTCTTCATCATTTTCCTCATTTTCTCCTGTAAGACCAGGAATAAAGTTCCAGCCCCCACCTCCTGAATTTTCTTCCTCTTGGTCGTTCGGTGACGTTTCTTCATTAATACCAGACTGTTCTCTTGAAATTTTCCCAATTTCGTCAACAGTTTCCGTTTTGAAACTATGCTCCTCGTTGTCATCTGGGAGACACTCCATTAGAACTTCTGGATATAAGTTTGGTACTAGTTCCTCGTCATTCGTCTCAGCCTCTAACTGCGCTTTTTCAGCTTTGTGTTGCATAAATTCTGCATAGTCCACGGGATGATTATCTCTCACGTGTTGATCCAACTCGAATGCTTGAAGAAACTGGTCATTGCAGACATAGCACCGAAATATCTTTGAAACAGATACCTTAGCGTCTGTGTGGTCTTTTTTGACATGACGTTCCAGAGCATCAACAGAGTGAAATTTGTCACCACAATGGCAAGTGTATTTGCATGGAACCTTTTTGCATATTTTGAGTTGATGATGTTGTAAGAACGAGTCCGTCACAAATCTCTTACCGCAATCTCCACAAATAAAATTCTTTTCTCCAGTATGAATCTTGGCATGATCTTTTAAATTCCAAATATTAGAAAAGGCCTTTTCGCAAATGGAGCATTGGAACTCTTTTTTCTTTGTGTTTCTGTGATCTTTCATGTGTTTCGCATAAGCATCCTGGCATGTGAATACGGTGTCCGTTCCACATAAAGTACAATAAAACTTTTCTTCCGGATCGTCTGGTGTTTTAGTCACCCTTGGGTTCAAAGGGTTAGATGTTTGAACGAGTGTTGGAAGGGGGCGACTTCCTTCAGAATCTACAGAATTTGTCCGCTTGTGATAATGCATGTGAGCAATGTACTTTGCACGGTCTGTAAAAAACTTGTTACACATGTTAGAATGAATGCAATATGTGCAATGGTAAACACTTTGGAAGGGTATTTGATTTCCTTTCGCTACCCGTCTACGAATCTTCATGGTGGAACTTCCTTGTTGTTGCTTATCTTTGATATCATGATAATTTATGTGATTGATGTAGGCACTTCTATCCGTAAAAGTTCTTCGTTCGCATCGAGTGCACGTGTAGGTGTCAGAAATGGGGATATCTTCTCTTAAATATGCTCCTATAAGGTCAAAACAGAAAGTCAATCACCGTTCTAAGGTTCAACGTAAGTGCGAATGTAGAATGTAATTCTTGTTCCTAAGCTATGACCGTTGAAGAATAATTATAATGTTATTTTGATTACAATATTACTTTGTTTAGGAATGGGCACTAACAGGAGCCGAGTACACTGCCAAGGATGGATCTCGACCGAAATGGCTGAATCAAAGAAGGGAAGTTGCAACTTTCACCACGTTGCCTTTTGAAGAGCAAGAGAAAGCAGTGACAAATACAGCTCTTACGGGGATTCCTTTCCTCTGCAGAAATGCAAATTGTGATGAATCGTGTGGATGAAGTCCACTTAAAGAAGAATGACTTCAAAATCGCTCCATTTCCTCCACCCACCAAGATCAAAACGACAGGTTCTGCAACTCCCCAAAGCCAAACCAACCGGTGACAGGCAGATTGAGGCAGCAGTGGAAAGCAGGCTCAAAGAATACAAGAAAAATGCAGATAAAAACGACGGACGTCCTGTAGGCATCTACTTTTCCCTCATGCCATCCACCTCAGACATGCCAAAAGAAACTTCGGCAGAGTAAAAATGTTGGACTCCACCCCTGATGTTGATGCGCCTGATGAGTTCTACATTGGCAAGAAGAGTAAGGGGGAACTAGGGTCATCTGACCACCATGAGAATAATCCCCTCAGCAGTCCTCCAGCACAGGCTGGGGTTTAGTGGAAAGAAAAAAATGTTAGATTTGGCGACTCTCCCGTGCAAAAACGTTGATGACGCGGGGAAATTAGAGGCTCGACTAATAGTAAGTAAAAATTAGTGAATAACTTTATGAATTCATTTTTAACCCTTTTCTTCTCTCCAGGTGAAACTATTTCTTCAAGCTAAAGCCAAGAGTGAAGGAAAAAAGATAAATCCATTTAACCAGAACGTCCCTTGGAGGGCGTGGATGCGGTGTAGTCAGGATGAGAAAATGGAGAGTGTGGGTATGGGATTGTCTGGAGTTTGTTCCTTTAAAACTATGGGTGGACGAAAACCGGTGATGAAGATGGGGGGAGTAGGTTTTCCAGTGATTTTAAAAGATTGTAAAGTTTTGGAGAAATTGTTTAACTGTTAATGTTTAAGGGACAAACTGTTAATGTTTAAATTTATAATTTATAACTAATAAATTATTATATAGCTGGACCAATGATAACTTACTTACCCCGCTTTCGTAAAGGCCCACTCAGACCCTGTTCTTGACGTTTTTTATGATACGCCAAGTGTGCAATGTAGCCAATTTTCCTGAAAACAGGAAAATGTAATAAAATAGGAAAATAGTCGATCATATGATTTCAATTTGTTAAAGAAAGAAACTTGGAATAAATAATTGTCAATACTTACGTGTCGAAACTTCTACCATCATTGCATATTTCACACTCGTATTTGTCCAAGTTTGGTAGTTGGTTAATAAAACTGTTTTTGCTCCTGTGTTCTCTCCAATCTGTTCGTATTGGTCGATCTTGTCCTTCCTGTGCACGAACTTTTTCATGATATTTCATGTGCATATTGTAGAGGATGAGTTTGTTGAAACTACGATTTTCACAAATTGAACATGTGTAAGACCCATTTTCTGGAATTGTATCTGATAAAGTGCGATGCTCCCATTTTTTCCTTAGTGGACGATTGATACCTTATTAAAAAAAATTAACCATCAACCATCATTTATCATCTGAAAGTCCATGATTCTAGTGTTTACCCATTCGCTTCAGTTTTTCATGATACATAATGTGAGAAATGTAGCTCGGTCTGCTTGAAAACTTTCGACCTGAAACATCAAATTTAAATTAATATATATCTATTTGTTGAAAAACCTAGATTGAAAGTACCATCCGGACAGATTTCGCATTGGTAATCGTCTTTTCCATCAGGGACTTCATCTTTGTGTCGTTCCCGATTTTTCAACCATTCTTCCTTCGAAAGAATTACTCGATTACAGCCCTTCTTTTCAAGAATTTTGTGATACATTAAATGCCCAATATAACTATCTCTATTGTTGAATTCGCGATTGTGACAAGTTTCACATTTATATGTATCCGAGAATGGAACGGCGGCTAGCCAAGAATTTCGACCAGCCTGTCGTTTTTTTCTCCAATGATTGCTTGATTTGAAGGATTTTTGCTGCGCAAGTTTATGATGTCTTAAATGAGCCAGATACTCGATCCGATTTGTGAAAGTTTTTTTGTCATCACATAATTCGCAGCTACAAAAGATAAATAAATAAAACTTTACAATTCCATCAAAACATAAACATGTCAGATTAATCCTTATATACAGCTCTGTGGATTAATCTTACGTGTATTCATCGGAAAGTGGAATATCAGGACGTCCAAGATGTCTATTTGCTCCTCCAAAGGGAATAGCCGCAATCGGTCGATCAGCACCTTCGACCTTTCTCAACTTATCGTGATATTTGACATGGTTAAAATAAGCGGTGCGGTCTGTAAATTCCCTGTCGTTACAAATGGAACAAGTATAAACATCCGAAAATGGAATGTCGTTTCTATTCGTAGGGCTGCTTTTGACTCTCCCACAGATTCCAATTGGTCTGTCGCTCCCTGTTTCCCGTCGTAGTTTTTCATGATACTGAACATGAGAGATGTACAACAACCGGTCTGTAAACATTCTGTTGTCACAAGTAGAACAGGAATATTCTCCAGTTGGGGATACAGGAATATCTGGTTAAAAATCCAAATGGTAAATTCAAGAATCAAATCGACAATAAATAAAAATATAAACCTCGTCGTGAATTGTTGGCGCGTTCTGCTTTCTTCTTCTCCTCTCTTTGTATTTTATCGTGACAGTTCACATGGGCTATATACTTTGCTCTATCAGTGAATTTCCGATCGAGGCAGTTGGGGTTGGGACAGGTATACTCTGACAGGATTGGAATATCCGGACGCATATGTCCAGGTCGTGAACCGCCTGATTTTTTCATCTGTGTCTGTCGTCGTTTTGTTGCCTTATGCTTGTACAAGTGACGCATGTATTCTTGACGAACTGTGAATTTCAGATCTTCGCAGTGGGGGCAGGTATACTCTGACTGGAAAGGAATATCCGATCGACGACGAATATCCTCAATTGTTCCTAGCGGTCCATCATATCCCTTGACTTTCTTAACACGCTTATGATGTTTCAAATGGTTCACGTATGCCTAGGGATAAAAAAGCAGACAAGGGTAATTTTTGTTGTCAAATGCTATTGTCAACTTTAAAGTGAAAGTAAATGTTAAATATTATGTTGAATATGCACAGGATAATAAGTAGTAGCCACCGAGTCACATACTCGAAATTTTAATGGAATCCTTCAACTAATTTAGAAACCATGCGGAGGTAAAGCAGGACTACAGTCTATAGGACTCTAGATATTATTATTTCACAGGATAAGCGCAAGTCACTTTTGCGCTTTGTTGATCCCGATGCAGAGGTGATGATACACTACACTATCTTGTACCAGAATCATGCAATTTATATCCTGAGACACGTGATGATATACAGTTATAAATACACCTATCTACACTTAAAAAATAGTTGATTTTACTAATTAATCAACTTATTATTTTGCTACGTAATGTATCTTTGTATTTTGCAATCCTATTGTAAATAACATTTTGAAGGTCAAACGTATAACAACTTGCTCCTACCCGTCCCTGTGCGGCAAGTTTTATACGAATTAATTCTACATTTGAAATAATGAATTCTAAAATTTACCTTGCGATCTGTGAATTTTCTGTTGTGGCACGTCTTGCAAAAATATTCATCTGCTTCTTGAATTTTGAACAGTGGAACTCTATAATTCAGAATTGATCGTCCAGTTTTTCGATGATAATTTAGATGTTGCCTATAACTGGTTCGGGTGTTAAACGTTTTAACAACTCCAACAGCGCTGCATACATGACAGCGGAAAGCGACAGCGGATTCTTCATTACTGCGTTCCGAGATATCGTGTTCTTTCAAGTGTTGGATGTATAAATCCCTCTCATAGAATGTTTTGAGATCCAAACAAATTTTGCAACAGTAATAATCCAGTCCGTATGGTACACTAAGGTGAGAGGCTGATGGCATATGAATTGCGGCTGAGAATGCAGCTTCTGCGAGTGCCCTACATTCTGAACTAATGAGCACATACGGATTCTGTTTTGGCTTAGCCGCAGATGCAGCGGGCGCGGTTGTATCAGACTGAACGAGTTTAGATTCAGGTATGAGCATGTTACGTGACTGGATTCCTTCATAATCTTCAACATCGTCAAAGTCAGATATTGGATATTCAAAGAAATCGTCACCATCGTATATTCCTTCCGCCCCTTTTGTTTCTTGATTGAGGGTATGAGCAGCAGGTCCTCTCAATGGATCGTTGCGAACAAAAGTTAAATCAACGCTTCGGGTGGTTGGGGTTGGAGACGCATCGATTACACGAGAGATATCCAGTGACAATATCGCAAGAGGAGAATGAGGGGGTAGAAAATTGGCTTGAATGGATGGGTCAGAAACATTCTCAAGGTTATATTCATCATGATTCACAGATGAATCGGTAGCGGTGTGAACTCTTTGTTCATGGTTCTCCACCAACTCTTCCGTCTCGAAATCTTGTCCGCATTGACCACAACAAATATTCCCAACACTTCTATGCTTTTTGTCAATATGAAACCAAAGATCTTCATCATGACTGAAAAAATGAGTGCAGGAATGAAATTTGCATGTGAACACAGGAGGAGGTGGAGTTGATGGACCCATGCTTTCCGTTGTTGATGGGAGTTTCACTTTCGATTCATTCATAGCATGAGTTAGACAATGACGGGACAATTCCATTTTGCTTGGAAATTGTTGTCCACACACATCGCATTTAAATTGGAGCATTTGACTGGCATCTGAATCTGAACTCTGGACCGGTCCAATCGTGTTAGTGTCGAGTTTGGAAGATTCACTGTCGATATGACTCGTCATGTGTCGTATCAATTCTGTGGGCTGAAAGGGAACACGGCAAATGTGGCATTTAAATTTCATGTGCAAATCAGAATCTTGAGCAGGTGGATTTCCAGTGCACCTTTGAGAATGAACGTCTTTTTCTTCAATGTGCTTAAAGTCTTCTCCACATTGTGCACATTTGTGCCTTTTTCGCATGTGCCTTAGACCATTCGAATGCCGGCTGAATCTTACTTCACAAAACGGGCAGTTAATTCCAGGACCTGGCTTTCGATTTTGATTCTCATTGGTATTTCGGGGACCGGAATTTTTAAGGCAAACATGTTGTAAAAGGTATCTCCTTGCTGCAAACTTCCGGAAACAACTATCGCAAGTGACGGATGATGATGATGAATGGTTTGCCTGATCGGGATTTTTATTAGGACAAACGTGTTGTAAGAGATATCTCCTTGCAGCAAACTTCCGGAAACAAGTATCGCAAGTGACAGATGATGAATGTTTTGCCTGATCGGGGTTTGATGCCATAACCGATGAGTTACAATATTCTGGTGATACACTTTCTGTTTTTAAATTGAAAGAACTTTGCCCATTTTTGTCGTTTAAAGCCGCGGCTAACATTGGTGATTCGGCAGCATCAAAATAAGGTGACTCCTGGCTTAAACCTGTGTACTCTTCTAACTTCTCCTCAACTGTTGGCACAAATAGACTGGAACTGATAGACACTCTCTGATTTTGAGATTCAGACAGAGCAGAAGTTGAAGAAGTACAACTTAAACGGTGACGAAGCAGATAGTCTTGTCGTTCGAACGTTACCATACAATTGGAACATTGATATTGTCTCACGCCTTGATGGTGGGACTTAATATGACGCTGTAACCGAATAAAATCCATATATTTCCACGGACAGAATTCACAATGAAATTTCCGTTCCCGGCCACTTTCTTCATCCGTGCTCATGCACATTCTCTTACAGAGATGCTCATGACGCTTTAGCTGAACGTTGAGACTGAAATGTGAACCACAATGGTTACATTCCAATGCTTCAGACGCAGTAGAGGTCACAGATGTAACGACCGGAACTTTATGTTCATCTTGCCAATCTTCTGGGTCGTCCCCTTGAAAATGACTTCCGCTTGGTGTGATATCATAGTCTACATGACTGTCTAATTCGGCCAGCGTTGATGCTGTAGCTTGTTTTTCTACGCCTGCTGAAGAATTTACATCTTCGATGCTTTCCATTTTGATAATTCGTACATCTTTATTTGTATCACTGGTAAGATCCGTGTCAGTCTCTGATTCTCCTTTTCCCGTTGACTTTGCAATCATACAAACTTTCATATGTCGATCCAATACGTCTCTCCTTGAATATTTAGCCCCACATGCACAAGGTCCAAACTTTTTACCTGGATCATCTAAATTTGTATGGGCTAATGAATGACGACGAAGTGCGTACGTTGAAGAGAAGATGGACCCACAAATTTCACACTGCTTGTCAGATTGGCTAAACGTACTGGTAGTGCTCGATGATGAATTGACTGCATCGTTGCTGGCTCTACATTTTGGTAATTTTTTAGATGACGCTGAATGCCCTGAACGCAAACTGGAGTTATTACTGTTCTCCAGTCCATCTTCTGGATTAGACAATTTGGAAATAAGGCTATCTTGAGCTTCAGAAAGTTTACGTTGTTTGCTCGTAGCCAAAGATGACGCATTACTATTTGTTGACGAACATACGGACGATTCAACAGCAATTCGTTTCAAAAGGGCTTCATCTGCTTTAACTTTAAGATCTTGAGTCAGAACAACACTGGGAAAATAAATCTGTAATTTATAAATTCAAATTTTCATGAGTACGAGTCATACTTGTGTGATCTTAAATAACGTCAAGTACCTGTATACCCTTCCAAGTCAATTGAACCTGTAAATAAAATATTACACTTCATTATTAACAATCTTTTAAAATAGCCAAATGCACGGTACGAACTGGTAATGAGGTGGTAGGGAGGAGCGGAGGCCCACGACGCACAGGCTTGAGTTTCGGGATAAAAAGATTATCGTCATCTGAATCCGACTCCATTCTTAATACTTTATAAGTGTCAGTCAAAATGTGGCCTGCGTGTACAAATGATAAACTGTCAATTTAGGTAAAGTATAATCATGTTCACGACGAAGCTTATAAATTACCTACACTATTTTGCGCTGGACCAATTATGTACATAAATAACTCTGCAATTAAGCGTAGAATGTGTAGTCGATCCCATCCAATATCGTGTCAGTCTCCAAATAACCAATCACATCCTCCTGACCTTGTTGTTTGTTGTCTTCTGTTCTACAATACAATTAACGTCTTGTTGTATTAAAAATGTTGTGGGTTGGTTGTTTAATACAGAATAATACAACTTACATCATAAAGAAAGCCAGTCAAACGTTTGGATTGACTTGCAATTTGTCCTCCGAAATAACCACGTCCAGTCCAATCCAATTTATCCAAAATGAATGGAAAATCATGAAATAAGCAAACCAGTAAAAATAGTAACTCCAATCCGATGATTGATAACAATCAAAATTGAGCATTTGAGTTGTCCATTTTTATCGTGGGATGGGATGAACCTACACATTTTATAACCCTTTTAAATGAATAAATGAATGATGAATAACAAATCTACACATTTTATATTTGATAGGTTACACCAACACTATCATCTAAACCTACTCAATAATAACAAAAACAATTTACACTAAAGAATGACAAAGTGTTCTCTTAAAAATGTAAAGGTAATAAAAATGTTGGTATTGCTCTGCTTACTCACCTTTCACTAAAAATCAGTCCTTCTTCCACTGAACTTTTTCAGTCTAAAAACATTCATCTGAATGTAAATAGTAAAATTACGATAAGCACTATTGTGTTCACACTAAATCAATCAATATTTATATTCTCCGAAACAAAGTCTGGGACAAAGAATTATTATTTTAGGAATGTCTCCCTACTTTCTACATTCTAGAAAAAGTCGAGTCGAGCCTTGGTTTAAACAACTTTCTACTCGGCCGCTGTACTGTACTCGACGGTTGTGAGACTAGTTTATGAATGAGGTTGACTTTGTGATTATGCTGATGCTTACTGTTCATGTAAATAGCAACGAAGGTCAAGCAGATAAAGGTGAATGAATTAAAATAATTATTAATGCCACGTAGTCAAAATTATGATAGTAATTTATTACTAACTCACTGGGATAAGACAACGAATTTGAAAATTCAAGGTTAAAGAAATGCTATTGATTAGAAGTTAAAATTCGGGAATTGGATTGACACTGGTTAACTTGAAAATTAAGTAAAGTACGGATCAATTTTGACATGAAAATTAAGCAGTAACATGAATTAACTTTGAACAATGAGCCATACGCAGCAGCAGTCGATCTTCACCCATAATCAGGAGTCATATCCATACCATGTTGAAAATCAGGCGTCTCTTGTAATTGTTGTTGCTTTTCTTGGAGAACATTACGGCTGTTCTGAAACGTGGAGAAAGGGGTAGTTCCAAGCGTAACGGGCATAGATCGACAGGTTGGACCTGTGATGCACGTGGGATTTTCTTCAAGGGACTTTTTCTTGAACTGAAATGTCCGTCCGGCAGTGAAAGATGAAGAATTGTTGGAATTGAGGTAACTGTTGTTACTTTGGTTAGAGGAATTGTTATACGAGCTGGTTGACAATGAAGGAGCATTCGAAGTATTTGGCATACAGAAATATTGAGATGATGAAAATGAATCATTGAAAGGATCATCATCGTCATTTTCCTGATTCTGCTGAACAGGGTTTGTTTTTGGAAGGGGTGGGGCACATACACTTGTTGGGGCACGGCTAGGAGGAGGAATGGCTTTGGAAACAAATGGAGATGTAAATTTTGGCTTTGTTGGCTTAACGAAGGAGAGGGAAGGATTCACGCTGTTTGTAAACTGCAATTTTGATTGGATTGCCCTTGCAGGAGGCTTTGAAGCATGTGGCTCTGTGGAAATGTAGTGTATATTGAGACAATTACTTATACCATCAATGGATTAAGATTTAAGATAGTTATAAGTACCTCTGCTATTCGGCTTTGAAACTTGGGGCGTAGGACGAACATATTGCGATATTCGAGCAGACTTATTATTGGTGATTACACTTTGTCCATTTCCCAATTGGATACTTGAAGTCATAGGAGGAAAGCCTGGGGATGTAGCGCTGCTCACGGTGTATGTAGAAATTGGGTTTTTCTGGTGGCTAACGATTCTTTGATTTTCAGATACTCTTCGTTCCCAGTACGAAATTGTTTGCTTGGTATTTTGAAGTTTGGACTGTAACCTGCATGCAAAGCAAGTAATTAGGAAATTCCCCTACACTACTACATTCAATTCAGAACTTCCATATACACAAATATAACCAACTTGTTCATATCCTCCTGCAACTGTTTTTCCATTAACGCTTTCTTCTTCTCCAATTGATCCAACAATTTTTCACTTTCACTCAACTTGTTATACGCCTCCATCTCTTTACTCCGATCCGCTGCCTCCTGAGACCGGTACTGTTGTTCCAATTCCTTATTTTCCTTTTCAGATTTTTCTACCTCCTTTAGCATCGACAGAAACTTTTGTAAATCTACAAAATTCATCCGTTGCCTTTTTAGACTACATAATTATTATTGCTCGCGATTTGCACGATACATACCATATTCCATTTGATGTTTCTGCAGCCTCATCTCTTCCAACTCTTCATCCAAAGCTTTTGTCCTCTTTTGTGCCCCCAATTCCGTACAATTGTACATCATTGCAAAGTTTGAACACTTTGTCGAATCAAATTAACAATACAGCAATGAATATCAATACAGCAATGAAATCATTTCAATTTCCTTTTGTACATTTTGTTATCTACCTCACTTAAAAAACGACTCGACACAGACGACGTCCTGCTTCTGATTTCTCTCTGAAAAAGTCGTATCCAATTTAACTTTCCTTCTCAATCCATCTATAATGTCAAATGTTTTAATTACCAAACGATCCCACCCAATGACAACATCAGCCTGCAATTTCTTCACCCCTTCAACGAGGACTTTCTCCTTAATTTGGGCAAGTGAAAGCTCTGCAGCTTGTTGTGCAAAAGCCATTTCTCCATCAGCAATCTGCTTCTGAACTGACTCCTTCCTTTGAGAGAGCTGTTTCAATTTACTATTTACAGCTGTTAGTTCCTGACGACCTAATAAAAATACATTTCCGTCAATCATCACGTCCCTGTCCATTAATTAATTATCGGTTTCTTACCGTGTTCATAGGCTTTCTGATCCCTCTCGACAGTTATCCGACTCTGTGCCAAATCTCCCAGCAGTTCCAACAAATTTTGAGTGGTGGCCGAAGAGGTGGAGGTGGATTTAAGAAAATTCGAAGCCATGGTCTGGTCTTGTAAATAAATGAAGATAATTATATGATACTGAGTGATTAGTAGTGTGTCAATTTGTAATTTACTCTGCTCAATCTATTTCTGATAAAAAAAGACAGATATTTAATATAACATAGAATTTGAAAAGAAAAAATATATTATTTACAAGGGTGAAAGTGTAGAATTAACACTTTTCACCGGATACTAAAAAAAAGAAAAGTTAATTTGGCTAGATAATAATGGGTGAGGGTCATTAGACTCGCAGGATTTAGACTCATGTTGTTTTTCTCACTAAAATACTATGTAAAATGTCGTAGTGTATGGCAGTTGGCAGTGAAAGTAAATCAAATTTATAAGCCTCTTTTCTGGAGTCGATGCGAGTCTTTAACGCAGTTTCTCTTAGCTAGCGTTTTCTATGAACGTGGAGATCTGCATGTAGGTATAATTAATGAAATAAATGAAGGTTGTCTAATGTATTGTAATTCATCTTATGAAATCACTGAAGTGAAGTGAATGTAACATGTAGAATTAATTGATGTAAGCCAACACAACCTCCTACATAAATAATGGTAGAAATTCATTTTCAAAAGTTGGAAATATTATCGATAATAAATATTATCTCCGAGATATTATATTGCATATTATGTTGTAGTTTGGATTGTCCGTCACCCTACATTAGGACTCTGAAATGACTCAACATTTATCATAGATTTCGTATCTTGCACCCTTAAAAAGAAATAGAGTGAAAGCTAAGCTTGTGCCAGGCAGAGGCACGCCATGTTTGTCGTTTGTCTACTGGTTGATGTTTGCTAGTTGGCGTTGCTTATAGCGTTGTGTTGAGTGGCTTTGATGCTTGTTTCTCAAGCAGAATGCAGGCAATCATCAAGACATGAATGCATACAACTTGTTCAGTTCATTCCTTCAGCAAACTTTCTGGAGATTGTTCTCGTCTCGAATAAAAGATATTTTAAATTCAGTTTAGAACGTAAAACAATGGTTCGAAAGAGTGCAATGTAAGTATTATCGTTAGATCTGCATGAAAGAAAGCCCTTTAATATTTTTTGGATTACTTGCAGCTTGGGTTATGGGATCAAGCGAGAAATTGTCCGATTTAAACTAGGACACAGGGAACTACTGGAAAATAACAATATTTCTGTGATTAAATCTCATCTTCATAAGTATCTTGTCTGGAAGGGATACAGAAAGGTATTGCTTCGAGATGTAAATCGATGGACAGCAAAGAATACTTGGATACTGGTAAGAGATACAGCTCTGTGTAAGAGATAGTTGATGTTTCTTATAACAAAATGCTTATGAATTTATTTCAATAGAATCCTAACATGGACCCAACTGGGATACAAGGGACCAACATGGCCCGACAAATGCGTGAGGAGGTGGCCAACCCAATATTGGCAACCACTATGAAGAAAAACAAAAACAGAAATACGAACTACAGTTCTCCCAGGCGTGAGGTTTCGCAAAATGAAAGATGTTGGTGTGATGATGAACATGATAAGAACTCCGGAATATGTGAAACAGTCCAACCCAGCAAGAGGTCATCAGGCGAACCCACCGCAAATGCACCGACACTTCATCGACAAGCTGACTATGCTGGCAACACTGCTCCCAGAAATACTGTGGCGGTTAACCAACCACATTCAGAGTCCGCTGAAATCGTTAAAAGTAATAATGGTAATGTCAATTTAAATTTTCTCATTGAAAAGCTTTGACATTTCTCATTTTATTGCTGATCCAGAGA
Organism: Folsomia inoculata; assembly: GCA_034695825.1. NCBI lineage: Eukaryota > Metazoa > Arthropoda > Collembola > Entomobryomorpha > Isotomidae > Folsomia > Folsomia inoculata. Next base: position 449 of record JAQIWQ010000172.1, on the reverse strand, counting down.
TCCAAAGTTCAATACAGTCGACGCCAAGCATTACGGACCATACGATTGCTGCAATTTCAACTGCAAATTCACTTCCTGAACCAGACGTTGAAATGGTCGACTCCCACAGTTCACAAATGCAGTCACTCCCAGGATCAGTAGAACAAAATGTTCTACTGAACCAAGATGAAAACCAGAACGAAATGAACGTTGACATTAATGACGAAAATTCTACGATTATGACACCTGCAATTCTGCAACAAAGTCAACCCCATGACTATGCCGAACAATTCAACAATGATAACGATGCGTATGGGAATTTTCCTCCAAACCACGATTACTTCAACGGAAATGCCTCGAATGGGCTTTTATCTAACATAAACGTCAACCCCGCCAATAATCCACCGATTGCAATCAACAGCCCTCTCAGGTGGCAACAGGAAGCCGCGCCTGGTCCTTCTCGATTTCTA